>OMLC01094352.1:0-12415 GCA_900302585.1 Regalecus glesne | reverse complement strand
ATCAGTCCCACAAGGGGAAATTTGTTCTCTGCATTTTTGACCCAACCTATTGTATATGAGCAGTGAGCTTCCAACATATGGCGCTCGGGGAGCATTTAGGGGTTAAGTGTCTTGCTCAAGGACACCTCGACATGCTGTATGAAGGACCGGGAATCGAACCTGCAATGTTCCGATTGCCAGGCGACTGCTCTACCCACTGAGCTATGCCGCCCCAGGACTGAGCAAAGGCAAATATCCTCAACAGGAATTTATGTTGTAAAATCTAAAAATCTATCCATCTACTATGATTCAAACCACTAGGAATTGTACCAAGGGACTCTTCTTGGTGAGGTTATCCTTAGAATGGGCTCTTCCTATATCGTATTATCCAAATGGAGCTCTAGGATTTAAGTTAAAGAGGGTTCTCGTAAAGCAAAACAAGTTTTACGAATTTTGCAAATTTAGAAAACTTTATTCACAGAGAAATAAGACTAAACCTAAAACTTTTCACAATACAAATGCAATAAGATTAGGTACCAAAATGCATTTTGAGAGCCAGTTGAAGTGGTCGTAATTAACTAGAAAAATAATCAAAGCTAAGGTGGGAAAAAGACAACCCAACTAAATGACATTTTATTTTTAACAAATAAGTACAGAAAAAACATTTTAGTGATTGCCTTTTTGATGGACTAAAAGTAATGTGACTAAAAGTAACATCTGTATAGATATCAGACCTTGAAAAATGAAGAGGCTATAAATCTGTGCATGTTTGTAATTTCAATAAGGGACCTTGGTATTGAATAACATTCAATGTATAAGTGAACTCTTTGCAAAGTTGACAGGAGAGTTGCTTATTTGACAAAGTAATATAGTCATTGTAGTAAAATCAAGCAATTGTGAGAAAATATTGGAGTTCAAGTAAAAATGATAGGAAATATTACTCATCCTCTCTTCTCCTATTTCTATGCTAAAGTCATCCTTATCTGTTCATTGGCAGTGAATTGTACTCATTTGACTGGAGTGATGTTGGGTGACATATGAGGGAATGTACAAGATAGTCGGGCTATTCCTGTCCTATTATGAGAGATGGGGTTTGACCAGTGGTATGGGTACAGTAGGTAAAACCTGGTTCTGGAAAACAAAAGTCTGGATGCGGCTGAAGATCCATAGGAAGATGAGCAGAACGCTGACATACTGGATCCAGGCAAACTTGATGGTTTCCCAGAACCCAGGACGATAAGTGGACACATGGATGTTAAGGGAAATAATATTATTATTAGAGTGTGCATGCACAGGGCGAGGGGAGGGGGCAGTCTCAACTGCTTTGTTGCACATCAGTGAAAAAGTACTGACAGTGTGTGGGTTAAAATCTGACTCATTGATTGGAGACAGACCCACAACACTAATAAAATAAAAAAAATAAAAAAAACACAACTTAATGGGAGACTGAGACTAATGAAAACCTTACTCACTGGCTTTGTTCAGTAGAATTCTAAGTTTGTTTTGCTTTGCCCATATCCCACTTCTCTGCTGCTATAACCAGTTTTGATTAATAAAGGCATAATGGTTTGTATACCTCTTTCAAAATGGCATAAATTTATCCAGAAATGTCTCTTCTTCATTTTGCTTATTACCCATTGGTAGTGATCGTCAGTATCTGCAGAGACCCTGTTGTCAAGCATGTTTTACTGGCTCTCGGAATGTTTGTGGCATTTCTAGGCATCAACCTTTTGGCAGTGGGGCTATCAGTCAACAGATGCAATCAATACCACTGCTTTTGAGGGTATAATTCCTTGAAATGGCAGCATTCACCAAGTGAGCCAGATGGTATCAGCTGAAATGATCCATGATGGCAGACACAGTACATAAAAAAACCAAAAACACATAGAAACAAAACAGTAAGTAGACAGAGCTCACTCCAAAACCAGAGTGAATCTGGTGTTGGCTTTCCACCCTTGCCGACACTGAGGGGGACGGTGGGAATGAAAAGCAATGCAGTTGTGAGCTTTGTGTCTTGTTTACTTGGCGAGTAGGGGCCAACCTTTCAAGTTGTCTTTCCAAGTCACAACGAGAAGAATACTACTCAACATACTTTTAAGTTTTCATTTGACCTAATCTTAAACTGTTTTTCCCCCTACCCTATGCCTGAAAATCTTTCAACAAAGTTATTTTATAGCAGCATTTGTAGTGTCAGACAACCTTGCTGCCATTCTGATTACACATCTTCATATGGAAAGTAGAAGATCTGTAGTTTGCTGTTCAACATATTGGTTAGCATCCTGACACACGAGTGAGGAATAAATTGCTGATAAGTAATTTAAAAAAAAACACACACACATCCACACACTCGTACATTTCAAGGATATCTAATAACCTCCATAGGGTAGTGGATGTCTGCATTGAGCTCGAAGGGTGATTGAGCAGCTCGGCCAACAATCCACACTGGGCTGGGACAGGACAGAACTGTGGTCACTATCAAAAAGAAATAAATATATGATACATCCTGAAGGTTTAGCAGGGGTCTAAGTGCATACCATGTACCCATAATAACATAGGTGCTACACTAGCTTGCAAACTACTGTGTCATGTCTCTCGTCTTCACTATATAATAAGATACAGCTAAAACCAATCCCTTTTATCTAAAAAATGAAAACAAAACAGCTGTAGATGTGATCATTTGTGTTCCAAAAAGGAATTATTATTGTACTTAAGAGTCAGCATACGTATTTTACGATACAGTTTTTAGAAAAGAGTAATAACCATGAGCAAATGTGGAAACAGTGAACAGACAACTTACAGTTTCTATCTTGATAGGTCCCAATGACGTTGATGAGATCATATGAACTGGCAAAGGGGCTAGAGCCGTCAATCACTGACACCTTGGGCAAAATAGAAAGAGAAAGAAAAATCCTGGGTTCTTATACTTTCAAGTGTGGGTTCAAAATAGTTAGGAAAAGCTAAAGACATGTAGATATTCTCATGTATGTTTACTGATGACAATTACCATCCTGAGTGTATAAAAACATATAGACCAGAGAATATTAAATCCAGGCAATAGTTACTTCATTTGTTGTTCCCTTAGACTTAAATGTTTCAGCAATAAATATTTTTGAGGGAGAGTAATATGTTTCTCTCAAGCCAAGCATGCAGAGTCTTGGGATTTTGCCTACTTAACACTTGATGCTGCATACTAAGAGAACGAGAATGAGAAAATGGGAGAGAGAACACAGACAGTCAGTAGAAAGAATGCAAAGCAGTGTTCCCTCACATTGTAAATATTGTACAGCCCTCGATGAGGCAGAGGCATTCTCTGCTGCAGCCTCAAATCTCCGTTGATGTACAGCTGAGCACCAGGAACAGAAGAGAAATGCTGTATATAGGCCATGGTCTGCATCACTACTGTGGACATTCTCTAGAAATATACAAGAGATATGCTTGTAAAACTGATGCAAAAGTCTTAACAGGTCTGAATATAGTTGCTTTCCTGTAGCCTGGAGTTGAAAGTTTGGGGTAATATTTGGATTTAGGTTTTAATATGTCTTAAAATAAAGACTTTTTTCTAACAACCTAGGAATACATGGATTATTTTAATTATGACTCTAAGGGTGGCGGTTGACAGGCTTTGTATTGCACAGACAAGACCTGGTTCACAACATCTGCTGAGCTTTCACATGTGATGTTTGAAAAACCCAAAAGAAAGACAACTAAGATGTCCATACGCACCATAAAATTTAAAGACTGAGCAAAAATCACAGGAGTCTCAATTGTGGTATTCTCAGAATCTGATCTTGACTCAAAAATGTCAATCAGATAAAGGTGTTTATAGGACTTAAAATGGCTTGCTTCATGCTCAATAATCCAGGTGAGGGAATCACAAAAAAAGTTGAATCAGTTCATATAGACACAAATGTCTTAATTAAGAGAAACGTTTCATCAGTCATCTGGGTGATTGATGAAACTATTTTGTGTTTATAGGACCAATAATAGAGTTAGAGCGATGTGAAGAGGTTTTATGATGGCATACCCAGATGATTATGATCAAGTAGCCAATTCTATCAGTGTCACGGGACAAAATCAAAGAAAAAACAATAAGCAATCGGGAAGGATATGTTGCTGCTCCATACTGTAACTGCAATGCAAATAAAGCACTCTGTATGTGATTGAGAGCAGTCCCCACACATGTATTTGCTGTATGGAAACAGTTAGCCACTGAGAGATGTTAAGATACTTGTGACCTTTCCTAAAAAGATCATACAAAAATCGGACACCAGCAAAAATGGCATATTCACATAGGTTTGTTTCTACAATATGTAGGTTTGATACTTGATAAACACTTGGTAAATGGACTCATTATTACATGGCACTTTTCTAATCTAGCAACCACTCGAAGCAATATATCCCTCACATTTACTGAGCATGAGGGATGAAGGCCGGCTGGCTTTTCCTAATGTTTCACGGTGGGATCAAACCCACAACACATGACTTGGAGGGGCGCACTCTACTGCTGAGCCACCAATTAAAAAATATATTATTCAACAATCTGATGGTGTTGAGTTGAACTAGTATGCTATCATCTACCTTGCCAGCTGAGCTGGAATTAATTCTAATGTTAATGCAATACATCTGAATTAACAAACTGAGGCCAGGCTCTTGGTTCTTGCATATAAAAAAAAAACTATCAGGCCCCCATATGAAAATGTAGCAGTGTGGCCGCAAATAACACCAATTTAGCTTAATTTGTTGAATGGACAGAGGCTGTATCTCTTCATGTGTAACAGTTGGTTAGAGTCCATGTGCAGAAGTAGAATACATACAAATAGCTGGTAGCTGAATGTGAGGAGCAGCTGAATCCCATACACCTGTTCCTCAGGTTTTAAAGGGAGCTTCAGTCGGAAGATCAGGCGATCTAATTTCCCATCCTCATTTTGGTCTTCTTCTCTCACCTGTAGGACATATGTGCACATATTCACTTATATGCATGAAAATATACTAGTAAGTGTATTAAGGACTCATATGTCCACACCTGCATCCTTAAGTGTAAAGTCAAAATCAATATTTTTCAAAGTGACAAGGTGAAAGCGAGTCACCTCAGCCAGCACAGCTCTCCTGTGGTGTGGGTCTGGTGTAAACAAAACTGATGTGATAGTTTTCTAGTTTTTTTTTTGTGCTGATGCTATTATTATCTTTGAAATATGGTTCATAAGGGTTAAAAACCATTAACTCACCACATCTCTAATCTATCAAGTTGTATCACTTTACATCTTTATTGATACCTTAATAGTGTGACGAGAAGTTGCAACATTTTGCCACAATAAAGATGTAGGTATAGTCAAAACTTTTAGGGATATAACAAATGTGACTGGCCTCAACCTACAGTGGTATAAACCACCGAAAACTCAAAAGAATCTTCTTACCAAAAAACCCCATGGCAAAGATTTAACATTGTACAAAGGTAAGACAAGGGACTTGAATTGAAATAACTCCAGGAGAGATGCAGTTGTTTTGTTTTATTTTGGGTCATTTGCTTTTAAGTGTCCATGGGGTAGGTTAGTAAATAATCATATGTTGATTGTATTTCTATTAACATTGTTATGCTTTTATTTATTTACATATTCATTTTTTGTTGCGACATGTTTTTTTTTGTCCCTAACTGGTACAACTCATCCTCTACAACTCATCCAGAATGCTGCCGCTCGCCTGGTCTACAACCTTCCCAGGCATTCCCATGTCACCCCCCCCCCTGCTCACTGCCCTCCACTGGCTGCCTTTTATGGCTTCCATCAAATTTAAGACTTTGGTGCTTTCATACCAGGCAGTCAAGGGGTCAGCACCTGGATACCTGCAGAGGCTCATTAGACCCTATGCACCAACCAGACCTCCATGTTCTGCCACCTCTGGTTGCTTGGGACCTCCCTCTCTCCGTATCTGCACCTCACACTCACGACTACCGTCTGTCCTGGCTCCTCGCTGGTGGAATGACCTTCCCATGGCAGTCAGAACAGCAGAAACCCTGACCATCTTCAAGAGCAGATTAAAAACTCATCTCTTTCGCCTGTACCTTTCCTCCTCCCATCTGGTCATAGCTCTATCTCCTAGTTTTAGCCCTATTCCTTTTCTTGATTTTGATGTACTTGGTTTAGGCACATGAAATCTTGTTAGTTTATTTTAGGTTTGTGTTCCTTAGTTGATGTTGCGTCAGTGACTGTTATTTGTTGATATTCTGTAATGAAAATATATCTAAAGAATATAAATTATTAATCACAAAAAAGAATATTCTTACTGAGATAGTGGGGATACGGAGGTTGGTCCCTTGCATGTTGTTAAAATGTGGAAAAGTGCTCCAGGTGACATAGTCTCCATTAGTGCTGGTTAAAGCAACAAGGAGAGTTTGGTACTGGAATCTTACAACAGGCTGCTCCTCATAGGTACTCCTCTTTATCCAGAAGCCTAAAACAAGGAAAAATCTTAAATAAGCGTTTTATGAAATATAAAGTGCAAATATATGCCCTGAATATATCGATGCACTGTTTATAAAGGGAAGGGGATGCTTGCAATCTTCTCAGACTAAAGATGTCCCCTATTGGAGTGACGAAACGTTGCTCAATAAACTTCTGATCCAGTTGAACCGATTTGCCTCTTTTTGTGATGCCGTAAATATACTTTTAAGTATCACAGAACATTAAGGCCTACTTATATAATAGCATTGGCATGAGCAGGGATCGTCACAAAAATAAATGATTTATATACCTTGGCTCCTGTAAGCAACCAGTAGAGGTGGGATGTATGTAAGACACAAAACAACAACCAGAAATAGGGTGGCTTTCGTACAAACGCTGGATTTATACCGAATCAAAGCCGGATGAGAATAGACTTCATAGAAAGCCATACCAAAGCAAATAGCTTTAGGGCAAGTGCAACCTTTTTTTCGTTCCTGCAAATCCTATTTTGAGTCCTGTTGGGGAATCATCGGTCAGATTAGAGACATTGGCGCTAGCGTAGATGCTAACTGCGAATCCTTGTAGCAGGGAGGTAACTTCAGTGACGGCTCAGAGAGTCAAAAGCGTAGGGGGAAGTCCATGTATAAGACCTGATAGGTTACTCTTCATCCGTAAAAGGAACGCAATTAAATCCTATGGCACATATTTAACCCAGAGAGGAAAAAAAACTTGTTGGGATGCTATCCACGCTTGCTCCTGACTCAATCGGCCCGCGCCATGTTTTGAAGGGTAGCCCGGCGTCTCACAATTACCATGACAACGATCCCCCCGCCCAAGGAGGGAAATGGTTGGACTGGACGGTGACGTCACAGTTTGCCGTTTGACTGGACGCTCTCAGCTTCCAGCGAGGGACATGACGTTGTGGACGTTTCAATAATCTTTGGTGTCTGCTTTTCGCCCGGTCGCATCGTTATATCAGCTGTTTATTTACACTCTTATATTTTAACATTTAAGCATCACGCCTCTGTATTAGGATCCGGCCAAAATGAAATGGATGTTTAAAGAGGATCATTCCCTCGGTAACGGGGTTTTGATTGTTATGAAACAAGGTGTTCTTACTTGTCCTGCATTTTAATTTCCTGTCGTGTCTTATCTACAGTACCCGGTTTTGCCGTGTCATGCCTGAAATGCAGAAATGCATGCCAAGTTTTCTTATACTCCGGGGCACCCTGTGACAGTTTTGAATGCGTAACGATTCAGATAGCTTACAGAGAAAGCTAATGGACTCTCCCATCGAGATAGATTACAGTTCTCACCACCCATAACATGGGGGACTCGTTTAGTTTTAGCATCTCGGGATTTTATTTTGCAAGTTGAATTGTGACCCCGAGGTCATGACAGCTATTGTATCTAGCCTGTGTCGTGTGCTCCAATGGAAATCGTTATGTTCATTATTGAATTATAATGGTAGAGCTGACATTGTTTTTTTTTTGTTTTGCATCCTGAGACTAACTCTAATATAATCCATTGGTTACATGTCGTTCAGTGACAATTTTCACCTAAAATCTTCTTAGGTGCTGTGTAATACATAATTGTTGCTTCATATAAGGATATGGATGCAAGTTGTATCCACACCCTTCTCAAATTACTTCGTCTTTTTTTATGAAGCTATAAAGACGTCTCCATAATTGGCTGTTTTATTTAGGCTAATTAGACAATGTGTGAAGTTCAAACCAAAATGGATCGAACAGATTATCACATGTCACCAGAGACCTTTGTTCAGCTTCTATTTTTTCCTCCCCAAAGTTAAAATGGACATCATAAAGTTTCAAATCATTAGTTTTACCCAGCAATGAGCTGGGCCCATTAGCCTGGAAGCATTGCTGTAAATGGATGTTTGAACAATGCCTTTTTATTCTTGGATATCTAGCTCTTCACTATGCAATTTATTTTGGGGGGGATTTCAATCACAAGAAATAATAAGATCTTATTATATAAGCCCAATGTCAAACATCTGTATTTGAAATGGAGCACGCATACAAGAGAGCAGTTTTGTTACCTGCAACCCGCCACTCCTCCCTACTATGTTGCCCAAATTGTCAAATTGGTCTGCTTTCAGTAGGTTCTGTGTCCATTATCTTTTATTGGGTGGTTGCCCTTGTAAATGCAGCACTACAGTTGACTTTGCATTGCTACACATGCAGTGGATCCCAAGAGGCCATGCTGATCCATTTTACCTCTGATTTCCTGTTTGTTTCCTATCTCTCCCTCAGACCACCGATGTGTGGAGTCAGCCAAAATACGCAGCAAATATCCTGACAGAGTTCCAGTGAGTAAAGGGGTGATGGGGATAAGGATGGACAGAGTGCATGATTAAGAAAGTCAATGAAAAAATGACATTTGGAAAGAGATGCAGGGTGTGATTTAATTACTAAGGGATCGAGAGACAAGAGGATTTAGAAGGAAACGGAATGTTAAATTAACCAAGTAAGTTTTTGTTGACAAAGAATTTGACTCAGTCAGTTGCTGATATGAAACATGTAGCCTTTAAGACAGGACTGACTGAGTCAGTGACTTTGCTAATTTATGCCTTGGAAATTATGGATATGATGCATGGTTCTAAGAACATAAGGACCGAAGTGGTTCCTCCAGTCTACAGTCACTATTGCTTTAATTTTCCATCTTGCTAGCGAAGGCCTATAGAGTTTCACCCATACCCCCAGTGCTCCAGTTGAGATTCAGCAGGGAACCTGCTGTTCCCTGCAGGGGTTTGGGTTACTAGGCCACCTGGTTTGTCTCAACTCTTTTGTCACTCTACTGAGAAAACAGTATAGGGCAATACACATTCCTCTTGGTAAAATGTGCTGATAATTACCCCAAACAATACAATGTCAGTGTGGCAAGAGCTTCTCAAATCCCAATGGATATTGTGCTTTCAGGATCTATCTTCAGTAAAGAACACTTAATTGATGTTACTATGTTACTTGAAATTAAACTCATGGTAGATAAGAAAGTGAACATAAACACACATACACAAAGTAATTGGTTTAAAATGCTTTACATTCACATTAAATATCAACACATTCATTTTAGGGCCATGTAGCAGAGCTACAAGTCGATACCTTAAGTCAGTGTAAAGGGTGACTGTTGGCTAGGTGTTGACATCAGTAGTTGTTAAATGAACAGAATGTCTTGAGCCATTCTCATTAATCCATGAGAATTACAAAAAAGAGGTGAATCCGTTGAACTGGATCAGAAGTTTATTCCAAAACGTTTCGTCACTCAAACAGGTGACTTGTTCAGTCTGCGCTGGCTGCACCATATAAACAGTACATCGATACCACACAACAATAGGCTGGGTTCATAT
This sequence comes from Regalecus glesne, assembly GCA_900302585.1. NCBI lineage: Eukaryota > Metazoa > Chordata > Actinopteri > Lampriformes > Regalecidae > Regalecus > Regalecus glesne. The sequence goes on along the minus strand of OMLC01094352.1, from coordinate 2,632 downwards.
GCAAGTTGGGCAATCAACTGCACATTCAGTGGCATGGAGCACCATTCACAAAGGATTGGGGAATATTTGCTATCATGGCATTGTAAGGCGCCGACAGATGTACTCTCGGGCCACCACCCCTATTCAATGACGGTTGATCCCTCTTTATATAAATGGCGTCTTTCACCCCCCTTTCAAACCAGCGTTCCTCCCTATCAAGGATGTGAACATCACCATCTACAGGCCACTAGCCTGTAGATGGGTGTAGACCACAGAGTCCCAGCTTGACGTTTGTGATCTTTTTACTATAGACAGTACCCAGGGGAAACCACACCTAATCTTTATGGTTTACTCAAAATACATAAATAGGATGTGCGCTTGAGACCAATTTTATGTAAGATTAACTGTCACGTACAATATCTCCAAGTTTATAGCAACTGTCCTCAACCGGTTGGTAGGCAGTAATGATAACCACCATATTCAGAACACTGTGGACTTTGTTAAAGAGGGTGAGGGACATTAACATGGAGAAAGATTAAACTATGATCTCATTTGATGTTAAGTCTCTCTTCACGTGTGTCCTTGATGAGGCAGTTAAGGTTGTTCATAAGAAATAACAGGACGACCCCTCCCTCAGAGACAGGACCACCCTTAACTCTGACCAAGTGTGTTTTCTTCTGAAACGGTCTTCGGTCTACATACCTCATATATAGGGGGCAATACTATAGGCAGTGTGTACCGCAAACCCACACATACGGACCAGTATTTATGGTCATCAGGACTCTGTAGCACCGGACTGACAACGTCCCCACTGACTCAGTGGCCGGGGAGGAAGAGAAGTCCCATATTGAACAGGCCCTGGTTAAGTGTGGTTACCCTAACTGGGCGTTTGTTAAAGCCAAGAAGGGTCCCAGACAGAGCTCCAGCCAAGTGGAGGGAGGGGAGGAGCCAAAGCGTAGACCGGTAGTGATTCCGTATGTGGCGGGAGTGTCGGAACAGCTGAGACGCGTGTTTTCAAAACATCGCGTCTCAGTTGCTTTCAAACCCCTGAACACACTGCGGCAAAAGTTGGTCCACCCCAAGGATCGGGGTGTCAAATGATCGTCCCGCTGTTTCTCTGGCCATCTGTAAACTCGTTCAATACAATAGATTTCAGGATTCTTTTTCAATTATCCAAAATAGTGAACAAGCTGAGTTGAGACTGAGCCACAATGTGGAAGTAATATTGAGGTAATAATATTGTAATGGTTGCTTCAAACGGTATTCCTGATAAAATATGCAGTTGGGTTGCACTTAGAACTGAACCACACCTTGTTCATCTTCAAAACGTTTGTTTGCAAATGCATTTGCAAATGCTACATTGCATTTGTTTTCACGTTTAATTCCTCCAAATAACATTCATTTTCAAGTTTTCTATGGTTTGCGATTGTATTTACCATGCAAAGTACGTAACATGAATATATTAAACCTCAGTTGAATGAGTTTTGTACCCAACAGTGCACATTGCAATTGTGTGTGTGCGCGCGCGTGTGTGTGTGTGTGTGTGTGTGTGTGACAGGTAATAGTGGAGAAGGTGTCTGGCTCACAGATCGTGGACATTGACAAGAGGAAGTACCTGGTGCCTTCTGACATAACTGTGGCCCAGTTCATGTGGATCATCCGGAAGCGTATCCAGCTCCCCTCGGAGAAAGCCATTTTCCTCTTTGTTGACAAAACTGTTCCCCAGTCCAGGTGAGATGGGAAGGAACATACATAGTTTGAAATGCCTCAGGACTGCCTTGTGCTGTTGGCAAAATAGTCACATTACTTTGCTCGTGATATATTTTTCTTGTGGGAGTAAGGTCAAAATGATTAGAGGACTTTTTTACCCGTCAAGATGAGTCCCCATATTGTGGGGGTATGTATATAGACTTAGATAAAGGGATTAAGGCCAGATGCCCTGACACCCCATGGTAGGTTAGAATCTGAAGCCTCTGACTCGTCATTTCCCAAAGGGGGTGCAGTGCCGTTGAGCTACCGTCCCCCCGCTTGAAATGAGCTAAAAGCTGGAAAACTAAAACTCAGGAGCTAATGGTAGCAATAAAGCCATTACTTACGTCTATTATTTGTTATTCACTTGATAAAAATGTTATGTTTGATCAAGATAATCCACCTGGTGGTTAGATTTGCGGCCCGATAGCACAGGAGGTCGGGTGGTCATCTAGCAATTAGAAGATTGGTGGCTCGATCACCAGTTCTTTCAGAAAGTGTGTTGAAGTGTCCTTGAGGAAAGCACTGAACCCCTAATTGCTTGGGACAACTGATGAAAATTAGCCTTGTGGCTAAATATGGCATATTTACTAATTACATTCTAAATGTTCATTAATATTCAGTGTCCCTATAAAGGAGATTATTCTTATTATTATTATTGCAGTGAAGACTCAAAAAAGGGTCAGCTGTGCGATAGTGAACTCTATGCTAGATCTATTCCTGGCTTGAAATTACCTGTTTAGCAAAAAATCTGAAACTGAACTTTATAGCTCAGTGGGTAGAGCGGTCGCCTGGCAATCGGAAGGTTGCAGGTTCGATTCCCGGTCCTGCATACAATATGTCGAAGTGTCCTTGAGCAAGACACTTAACCCCTAACTGCTCCCCGAGCGCCATATGTTGGCAG
>OMLC01094347.1:0-23206 GCA_900302585.1 Regalecus glesne | reverse complement strand
CTTTCCCTCTCTATATGTATGCCCTGTCTCATGTCACAAAGGCTGCAAAGCTATAATTAATATCTTTAATTATTCATCTCTTCTCATGATTAATTCAATGACATCAATCACCTCGCCTTCACCAATTGGTGGTCACACATCCCGTCACCTTTAGATTCCTCACAGAGATGGCTTTGCCATCAGGCCAAGCATGAGCAGGTTCATTGGGTGATCATCTTCAATTTATCACACTGATAGAAAAAGGCTTGGACCATCCAGGATGCACACACGCATAGGAACATACATAGAAACACCCCAGCCTTGCTGGGATACTCACCCTGAGTGGCAATGAAGTGGTTGGATCGATGGTAGCCCTGAAATAGAGAAGTGGGATGACATGCTGAGTGAGCCATCTGTGCCTCAGGCGCCGCTTTCAGCGAGAGTGTCTCTCTACACCACCCTTTCCCTTCATCTTTTCTGCATTCTGTTCTCTCACTGACCCACTGCCTACAAGCATCCGGTCTTTTGTATGATCTCAAAGTGTACTCTGTCCCGTAACCAAACCATTAGCTTGCTGTTGACACTCCAGAGAATAAGGTAAGTGATACTGTTAAGGGAAAACCTTACGGCCATTTTGAAGAACAGCTAACTGATATCTGGGGGGGGGGATTTGCACACTACTGGATTGTATGTAGAAATTTAGAGTGCCTGACTTAATCACGTCTGAATCCCCCTGATATGAAAAAGAGGCTAAATGCACAGACGTTTCAATTTTGGGCATCCAATTTACTCAACAATTTGACTGGCTTTTGAAAACGCTTCAATGCCCAGTGGAAACGAATCAGTGTTCATCACAGACGATAGACACTAAAGCTAGGATTCATTTAGCTGATACAACAGATGAACCGAGGCTTCATAAGAATGGATTCTACTGGCTTCTGCCACACGATCATCTGTAAACCATGTGCTGTCTGCAAAGCAATGGTCAGACAGGCTCTTGAACAAGCTTAACATAAATGCCGAATATCATGACCAAAATGGACGCGTTTCTGATCACATTGTACATGCATTATGAAGTACTCTTGATATATTAAACTCAAAGGATATGACAGCCTTTGAACCAGATGACAGACATTTTCTTATGATGAGTATGGGGCGTTTATGAGTGGTGAGGAGACAAGTCTACAGCAGTGAATGGAGTGAGCGTTGAGACAGACACCTGAGGGAAGCAGGCAGCTTGTGTAAAACCGAGCTAGCTGTTCAAAATGAGGGCCTCGTAAAACAGCTGCTCCTTAATTCCCTATGCACGATAACCATGACATCTGTTTCCACGACAGGTATTTGAGAGTGTGAATGACTACTGCGCTTCATGTGAAATGTTTTCTGCTTTTTTTTTAAGCAAAGCACAGCAGGAATGCAAATTTAATGGCATCATGGTTAGCTGTTCTAAACCCAGACCTAATAGTATTTTATGATTCCAGGAAGATTTCACAGAAATGGAGATGGATTAGGGGAGTCGGGACTGAATGGAACGAGCCCAGCATACCCGCTCATATTGAGTAAGTATGATGAGGCTATCCACCTTAATAACAGATTTCATTTTTTGCAGAGGACATCTCCTGAATATGTTGAGCCTGTCCGGGTCGATGATGGATTGCCAAACGGATTTACCCTAGGTCAGATAAAAATGGACACGTTTCAGAATGGAGATGGATGACCAGCACTGTAAGGCCTACTATCCCCAATCCCTCTGGCCCCAGCTAACACTATCAGCACAAGCACTACAACACCTTCACTTAAATTGGTAACCATAGCAACTGGAACCTCCTGAGTCTTGGGTCCTTTTGAACACAAACAAAAAGGTGCATGGGTCTCCACCATGCAGGAGATAACACATCTATGCGTTCAAGTAATATCAAAGGTCAAGAGGGCACAGCTCTGTCAAATGTGCTCCATCCTGAGACACATAGACCTTTGGGCATTTGTTTTACATCATTATGGGATTGTACGCGATACCTCAGTAACAGCGAATAGTAGAAAATGGGGAGGCACTGGAAGAGGAGAGGGCAAAAGGGTGAAAGGAGAGAGCAATGGCAGGCAGAAGACAGAGCAGTGAAGTACTTACTTCCCTGTTAATCCGAATCTACAGGGTCCAAAGTCGAGGAGGTGGGGAAAAGGGAGTAGAAAAAGAAGAAGAGATATAGGCTAGTTAATGAGAAGCTTATGGTAACTATAGCAGGGAGTTATGGCTACACACAAGAGGAAAGAGGAGCTGTGTGTGTGTGTTTGTGTGTGTGAGTGTGCGTGTCCATTGAGATTTTCTGAAAGCATCTGACGCCACACACTCTGGATATTTTAAGCACTGCATTTGAGGGAGGTTGCTGAGAATAAACAAGACACTGATTAATAATCAAGCCATACAAACCAAATAAAGCAAAAAAACAAAAAACGAAGCAAATACTTTTGCATTCCATCTCAGTTAAGAGGAAAAGAAAACTTTTTCCTTTAGCCTTTGGTGAAGTAATCCCAGGCTGTTAAAAATATGCTCCCCTGTGGCCAAGAAGTTATCACTCAGAGGCAAGGTCGACCTCAGAAAAAGACTGCATCACTGATAATGACACTATAGTGGTCACTGAGTGGTGTTTTCCCAATAACGCCTGGCCCTTGGTGTCATGCACAATAATGGAGACTTCTATAATAGCTAGAGTCACAGCAGCCTGACAGCTGACTTTATGTCCTGTCATGGTAATGAACTCTCTAAAAGCATTCCCCCACTGGCCATTCTATCTGGAGCAAAACAGTGAGGGAAAAAACATATTTACCATCAAGCATTTCGATGGCATAATGGACATGAAAGAAGGAAAAATTTAACAGCCCTAAATTTGTGGCTTACTTTCTTTGTTGAAATGTCACTTTTACACAAACGGATGCATTATGTAAAGTTTTCCACAGAGGGTTGTTTTTTCCCCGACAAAGGATCTCATCAACCTGACGGATTGCTACGTGTGAGAGTATGTTCACAGAGTACCACATTTACTCTTGAGCAGTTTCAATAGAAGTCTGGCAAAGTGAAATTTGGGAGTTGGTGGAATTGTACCCAAGTGGCAAATAATCTCCATCAATGGAAAAAAGAAATGTCATCATATGAAAAATTCACCAAAAAACAATATTTTAACAAAGCCACATATTGCCTATCCCGAACTAAAATATACTAGGTAAGGCCTCATAATGCGGTACTTTCACTTATTCAATTGGTTAATATTATTGATATAGCTCTTTTGCGTGATCACACTGTCCTGTTGAATATCGACAGGAACACGTATGTAGACTGTAAGGTCCACATAAAAGCGTACATCCAATATGATCAGAGAAAATATGACTGCGGTGCCGCAGCCCGATAGACAATTAAGGTGAGCAGTGAAAGGGATCAGCTCCTCCTGATCTATCCAGAGATTGAATGACATCAATCACATCCATTTTAATTCGGGGGATTAGTGGTATCTTACTGAAGGGTTTATTCCTCTACATGGTATTAAATGATTTTATCCCATTCTGCATTGATAAAACTGATGAGAGTTAGGAAGGGTGAGGGATTCTGGGAATCGGGGCTATAGTGACTGGCAACAATGACCTCTGGCAAAACACCACAAGGAAGAGTGTTTGACTGGATAAAGGTCTCTTACATTAAAATGTCTACCAGGTAAATGTGGGAGAGCAGATTGGCTGGCTTCAGGTACACAAAAGATGGACAGTGGTTTTGCAGAGCATGATAGGCAGAGACTGTGGAGAGAGTGGGTGCGTGTTGGATAGCAACAGAAAATGAGGATTAGACTCACGTCAATGTAGTTGGCATTAATATAGTCTGAGTTGGGGTCTCCCAATAGCGGGTGGAGCTTGACTCTGTGGCGGTCATCTGAGGTCAGGATAACATAGAATAAATCAATTCAGACTTTTTAAATAGAAGCCCTTGAAAAGTGGAAATTTCTAAATTCTCAGTCAAAATTTTGGTGATAATTTTACCATGTAAAGGGCATTAAACCTAACGCCAACTTACATCCCATCAAGGTATCATGCCTCCCTTTGGTTTTGTCCTTTTTCTTGGTGCAGTCCCAGCCATCGAAGAAGCTCTAGAAATGGAAAGAGAGAGAGATTCGATGTCCATTACAGGTGCAGGATAGTCTGTATGACAACCACTCAACCATCTCGGATATGCTTTTGTCTCATTACGACGAAGCTTCAACAACTCCTTTATTGTTCGACTGCGATAAGGAATATTGCATTTCATGGTTATCATGCTAAAATCCTATCAGCACATCCTTCAAGCAAAATTGAGGCATACATCAAAAGTCCAGCCCTATTGTAAAACATCTTGAGATAACAAGCGATTATGTTTTATACACGTGATAAGTAATCAAAGGAAACACTAGGGCTTCAGCATGAGAGCTGGTCTGCTGCAGTAATCATATAGCATTGCTGCTAATAGTAACTAGCCATGCCCCCCTACACACATGCATTCATTGTTTTGGCGGTCCCTATAAGCATTAGCAAGCCATAGGCTAAAGCCAGCGAATGCAATGACTGGGTCAAGTACACGATCATTGAACATTGCTGATGTGTTAATGCCTTGAACCCCCGTTTTTGTTATCATAGGAGAGCTGCATGTTAGTTGAAAACAGCAGTCAGCATAACCTCGATTACTTAAATGCAGACAGCAAATTAAGTTCCTACCAGCAATATCGATCATGTAAATGGGAGCTGACTGAATGGGGAAGCCTAAGTTTCCAGTTTTGAAACTCAAAGGCACTTCTTTAAATTAGCAGCTGTATATATACATGTCACCAGGTAATAGTTCATGCACCACATGATATGATGACAGTAGAGGAACTGCCCACCACATTCCTATTTGTGGCTCCACAGCCTTGTTATGACACAAATTCAGTAACGCAGCTCCCTATTCAATTATATTCACCTGTCTGCTTGGCAACATTGCCCAGCACCAGCTTTTGCACTTTCATCATCAGCCATCGATGCACGCAAGAGCTTCCCCTCTTAACTCGCGCATAAAAAAGCACACACACATCATAAATGTATTCACATGTATGCACAGACGCACACACACACACACACACACACACACACACACACACACTTTCACATGTCTGCCCCCTGTGGTTTTTCAGCCATCGGGGGAATTTGGTGAAACTCTGCCCAAGTCTGCATGCTGAGCAGGGGATTACAACACAGTTCCCCCCAGAGAAGTGGGAACCAGCCAAATCCTACCAGGGATTACACCCTCCTCCACACTTTTCCCTTTTCTAACCCAGCCTTCTCTCCCGGGCTCTTCCCTGGATCTCTCAATCCCTTTTCAGCCCTCTCTCATTTCTCTTTCCACCTTTTCCCTCTTTCTCCATTCTACCTACCCTACATTTTGGATACCCAACCTCTATGTTCTTTTCTTTTTTTCCATTTCTTCACTCCCACTTATCCTAAACCCTCTGGTGAAAAGCTGAGAAACAAAATAGGAAACACAGTAGCAGAAACAAGGTGTGTGTGTATGCATGTGTGTGTGCGTGTGTTTGTGTGTGGTAGTGAGACAGAGAGTATCTATAAGAGAGAGTTAGAAAGATCCATGGAAGATTGATTAGAAACTCTCGTCGGCAGGGATCAGTGGGGTAGGTTGGTTAAGAGGATCACATAAAATGTGGAATGAAATGAGATGAAAGAAATGAAGAGACGGTGAAGTGTGGTCCTAAACCAGAACTGTATGATCCTGCAGCACAATTTGAAAAGCACCCCCCCCATTCTCACAAGTTGATATCAACTCCGCCCTTGTTTCCATCACATGTTGCAAACACTACTCTACATGACTATCCAGATTGACAATATGGTGACAGACTAGGATCACGTTGTGAGAGCTCACCAGAAATCTGTAATGAAAACTGCTTTTCCTTTAGCAAATACGTAATTGAGTGGATTTGATCCTGGCTGCATATTTAAGATTTAATCAATGAGCCTGTCATCCTTCATAAAGTCAGCCTCAAGGTGAAAGCTGATATCCGTGGTTATGTTCTCCTTGTAGTCTGTTTTTGTTTGGTGTTTACCTCTAGGTGTATGGAAGAGGGAATCCTGATGGAGTAACAGCACTTGCCAAATATATGGATCCCTGCACAACTCACTGCAGAGGTGATCAATGTCTGTGTGGTGTATTGCTATTCTACTGGGAAATAAACAAAACCAAAAAAAAGAAACCATACCTGCAAGGGGAGTGCAATACGATACTCCTCGTCATTTTCTTGGTGATGGAGAAAGACACTCCATCAGAACACACATGAAAAACTGGAAAAGCCATCTATTGATTTTTTCGTGAGCAGCTGTTTTTTTGCCTGAGAGGGACAGTTTAATGAGTCTACAAGCAGAGTTCCAGAGGGAAAAACCATGAACCGTAGAAATAAGATGTTTTCTCTTTTTCATAAATGTCAGGCCGTGGGTGACACCAAAGGAGCTCTCCCGAGGGTATCATCTCAGGTACAATATTGTTCCACCCGGGAGAAAGTATTCACAGGAATTGGCACTCAACAACTGGCCCCGACTCACACAACTATGTATGGGCTGTAGCCATTACAACAGAAGGAACGGGATGAGAAATACTCCATTCAGAAAAAACACATCTGTACTTATGACTTATTTAATTGAGCCACATGATGTATAAGTGTAGAACGAAGCCAACCAAGTAGGGATTAGCTAAGTGAACTAGAGTGATTTACATATACATTTGAGCTGTAAGCAGTTTAGGATCAATGAATGCAGATTTCCTGGACAATACCAGATATAATTGCTGGGTTCGGTTTCACTACATAATTCTCTTAACACTTAGCAAACTAGGAACGCATTCAAGGCACAATAGTTCACACATTGCAGTCCGGTGTTTAACTTTGGGGGTTACCAAGCGCCGAGTAAGCATTCTTTAAACCAGGCATTGTACTGACGCAGGAGATAAACACAGACGTTGCTACGGAGAGACAGTCAATATAAGGTCACGATCCAAAAAAGAGCCAACTGCTCTCTCCATCTCTCTCTCTCTCTCTCTCTCTCTACTCCTCTATTTTTCTCTCCTTACCCTTTCATCTGTGCTAAGTCCCACTTAGTCATTTCACAGTCCCTCCTGCGCCTCTCTGCTGCCCTGCAGTTAGTGGGTTGTGGTTGGGAATTCACTAACAAGAGCATCTCTGGGGATGTGTAACCTCATCAGGCATGTCATCATGACAGAGGTCTTCCCTGGACCCAGATGACAATGATTTATTCATCAGCACAGTGAGAGTGTGGTCCATATGCCCTCTAACCTCACTAATTAATTTCAGTGGTTTGTAAAGAGGACACGTGGATCATGTCAAAATATTACTGATGGCCTGCTGGACCATTTAATAAACACCAAAGTAATTAATAATAATGATAATATTAACAATAATAACAATGGTTCCCTTATCAGTCACACAAGGGGAAATTTGGATTTCTCTGCATTTTTGACCCATCCTATTGTATAGGAGCAGTGAGCTGCCAACATACGGCGCTCAGGGAGCAGTTAGGGGTTCAGTGTCTTGCTCAAGGACACCTTAACATACTGTATGCAGGACCGGGGATCTATCCTGCAACCTTCTGATTGCCAGACGACTGCTCTACCCACTGAGCTATGCTGCCCCATCTATGTAGCACAGTTTCCAAGCCACGACGTGTTAAAAGTATTCTGCATCTGTGCCGTGGTAGAGCACATTTCAGGAAGTGATGAATCAGAGGCAGTGGGTTCAAACCCACAGTGGGGCATCAGGAAGGGCATTCTGCCTTAATCTCCCAAGCTCCATCTAAGTCTGTGTCCAGCCTGGCCATCTGGGGGCTAATGCAACAAGTCACATGGACCTCTGTTTTGTATCTGGGCAGTTGCTATCGCTAACTCCATGTTCAGGGTGTTCCATTTTGAAAGCTACATTTAACTTGCTCTCTTCAGTAATAAATTAGAGTGCTGTTAATTATAAAGGAAAGGTAGAGGAACGGTCTTGTGCTAGTTTATTCATGGTTTCTTAGCTCCATTATGACCCATTCTGCTGAGCCACCTATCAGGCTATTCGCTGTAATTCCCCATGTCTTCAAGGTAGGTTAGTTACCATCCATGAGTGTACAACGGTTGCTAAACGAAACTAATAATCTAATGAATCGTATAATACCAACCTTGAAAATACCAACCTCTCTTTTATTGGTGAGCATAGAAGCACCTGTGTATAACAACACATGCCTTTCTTTTACTGTTTTGTTCTTCTGGACACTTTTGTCTTCAAAGGGAGAAAGCAGCGCCTCACCTCATACTCTTGTTTGAAGCCATAGCCCTCAGCAGTCTTCATCTGGTTGATGTGCTGAAGAAGGTCAGCCACTCGGACTGCAGGATGGAGCTGCCCTGTGTGGTAGGGAGAGCCTTTACGCCCACACTGATGCCTTGGGGAGCCTCCTAGCAAGCTGCTTGACTCATTCACTGAACTACGAGCCTCACCTGGACCAGACACACACACACAAACAGAGTTACCTTCGGGGATAAGAGAGTTCAAGAAGATCTGATTGAACAGGGTAAGTGCAGCTGAAACTCATGTAAACCAGTTTATGATACAAACACGTGATGTTGAACACGAACTTTGCATGGTTGAAATCATTGAGATTACAGTTACAAAAGTAAATAGTCTGTCGTATTGCAATTAAACACTGCATATATTAACAACTGTCTTTCAGTTTTCATTTAAAGAATTTCTCCATCTTTCCCTTCTTCTATCCTATTCAATTCCCTGGGGGGGGGCACAGACTTCCAATATGCATATTATCAGCCGACTTCTTCTTTTTAGCTGCCACTTGCAGGTTCCTTTGAGGGAACTTATCATGTCTTCAGACTTACATCATACTTCAGACTTCAGACTTACATCATTTCTTCCTGACCTACTCACAACTGTATACCAGCCAGACCACCTGAAGGAGTCATGAAATGCAACGGTAGGACACAGGATCCCAAATTATTCCCAATCCAAGGAGCACTGCCAATTAGACTTCCTGCAAATCCTGCAAACCTGCCTGAGGCAACACCGAAGTTAAGGAACCTAGAAAAGGCAGTATTCTAGTCTTGGTTATTCTTATCTTTGGTAGGGTTTGTTTGGAGAAAGTATTGTTGTGTTTACTTTCTATGTCAGGTTTGGACATCTGACAGAAACCAACAAAAACAAGTTGGCCAGGATGGTCAACAAAAGCAGGAAAGATAGTAGGCTGTCCTCAAAAGTCTTCAGTTGAACTTTACAGTACAGCTGTATACAGGAAAGCCATGTCCATCATTAGTGACAATAAATACCCCCTCGAAACTGAGGTGGAGTTGAGATGCTGCAGAGTACAGCTGGCAAACAAAATGTCTGTGAGAGATCTTTCATTCTTAATGCAATAAAACTGATGAACAAACTGGATTAATCGGCACTCCTCTGCACTGAATGTGCTTTGAGTGGTCTCTAGACTAGAAAAGCGCTATATAAGAATAAGTCTTTTTATCATTATATCGGATGATGCTAAAGGTGATTTTTCCAGCCTCAAAAATAAAGTTCCATTTCATTCTATAGATAATATGGAGGTGAAAGAAATTCCGTCCTTGATCGTGAATGAAGAAAACAAAGATCTGAATCACTTTAAAATTAGTTAAATCTGTTTTCCTCTCGGGTAGACTCACAATAACGGAAAAAAAATCAAATACATCATGGTGAGAACGTGCTGACCAGAATTAGAGAAATTTACTTGTAACTGTTTTATTGACATTCACTTGGTGTAGGTCCAGGATGACAAAGAACACCTTGTATAGAGTATTTCCTTTGAAATTTAGAGAAAATCCTCCAACCAGAAGGGTTCAGAGGTTTGTTATGCAGTTTGATCAAATATTGCAAACTGAGCTTTTTTTTTCTCCAAAGTTTGATGTTAGTTTGTATAGAGATTCTGTACACTTTTGTTTGTGTCTCACGCATGGGTACGTGCATGTGTGTTTATGAGGTGTCTGCATGCATGTCTACATGTCTAAGCGTATTTATCTTACTGCGAGTGCCACAAGTATGGGCATCCATGAAAGAAAGTGCCATTCTTTCATCCTCTTGCAGGGTGCTTTGGTCAGTAAAACTCCGCTCCATAGAGCCCATATGGCTCTTCTCCTGACGGTAGGTAATGGGTGTCTTATTCATGTTCACTGGCTTCCTATTTTATGGAGAGGAATAAAAGATGACAAAAAGGAGATGGAGGAATAGAGATGAAGTGAAATAGACAGAAAGGAGAGGGCAGAATATTTTAGACAGAGGCAGTAACACAGAGTAATGAAAGAAATAACATAAAGAGGAAGTACGGGGTGGATGGAGAAAATGAGGACAGAGACACAGAGGGAAGAGAAGCCAGAGAGAACGGAGAAGTGAGGGAAATGGGAAAGGAAGACAAAGAACAACCACATTATGTCTTGCCTCTTCAACTAGCAATTGACAGCGGAAGCACAAGCATATATATAATGGATTACAAAACGATGAGAAATAAAAGGGTGGAGTCACTTACGGATAGTAAGAATAAGAGTAGAAGTCCCTTCTGGCGATTGTGCAGGAAGAGGAAAAGGAAAAAAAAAGAAAATCAAGAGAAAGAAGAGATGTATAAGATGCAAGCAAGGCCAGCTGAGGATGAATGCATTGATTATAATGAAAATGGGGACCCTGCATATGAGCTTGGCTATGCAGGCCCCCTACATGCAAGCAGTGGAGGCAACGCGGGCACTGCAACACCAACACGGCAAAGCAGAAAATGTGTCCTTACGATCAAGTATATCTCAGTGTTACACTTTAATGAGTAAACCATGCAGCTTCCCGCCAGAGCAAATGTAGCAATCTATTCCCGAAGAACTAAACTCCATGACAGTTTAGGAGAGCAATCTGGCTGATGTGCGGACAAGTGTGGACTTCAGGATCCACACTACTCAACATGATCCCGTGTAGCTGTGCCATTCATTTAGCCGTGATTGGTGCAGTCTAAGTAACTTCTAAAATTAGCATGTCACTACAGAATTCAGGAAATCTCATTTGGCTAAGACGAGCCTTGAGTTTCCCTTTGACTAGTGTACAGCGGCAGTTGAATCAAATGCAGAGAAAGGTGGGCTGGAGGATCTGGACCTTTGGGAACAGGGGCTAATAATCTCTAAAAGCACACCTTTTCCCTCCCAATTACCGTCTCATTTAAGGGTCAGCCTACTGCTTGGTGTGTTTAATTAAGTGGCTAATTGAATTGCATCCACCTTTAATTAAATACTTCACACTCAGATAAGCTTTGCAGATGAGAATTGTTTGGTCCCCCATGTGCACCATAAAGGAGGGAAAACAATGCACCTCTAACTATTGCTTCAATATCTCTGCTAAGCAACCATGTCCCTCAAGAAGTTCAGCAGATACATGTTTGACACATTGTTCCCTGAAAAAGTAAAAGAAAAAACTATGAGAGAAGATGGTGTATGAAGAACATGCATTGCATCTGATATGGCAAAGTGCTCAGCAAACACTGAAAAGGCCCTTTTTGTTTTGCCTTTGTACCTCGCAATGCCCATTTTCATTCATAACTTTCTCCTCACCAGCTCCCCAATGGCCAACTCACCCTTTTTTAATAATGATGATGACAGCACCCAGCAGAAGGATTAGGACCACCAGACCTCCGGCACACACACCCAGGATCAGCCCCATCTCTTCAGAGTGTTGGGAGACTTCTAGAGCCCTTCGGTGGTCTTTGCAAGCCGCTGATTGGAAGCAAAAAGCAAGATGACAAAAAAATACAATGAGAAATAAAAATGTCGAAAACAAAATTCGAGATGCTAATCTAAAATAACGGTTCATAGATGGGATAATATGTCATACATTTTTGTCTGTCTATCGATGACCCTGTGTGGCAATGGCTGAAATTTGATTCTAAGTACTGCCAGGGACACATAAAAGCAAATATCCTTTGTAATGAACATGGCTAGCAATAACTAATTTTACAAATTGAGGCTAGCAGCCGATACACATAGCCATAAAAGACTGGCTGAAAGCAATGTGAAGATAACATACATCAAAAATAAACAGAGTTTGACCCCCTTCAAAACCTACTGGAATAATTGAATAATCCAAGTCCAGGCCAACGTGATAGGTTGGGCCTGACAGAGTTTGAGTTGAGAGTTACAAACTCTAGAGTTCAGACATTTGTGCTTTCCAACAGAGAGAGTTTGAATGTTGAGAATGAGCTTTGACTTCTACTGTGTATTTTGAACATAAGACAAACAATTGAGCCCTGACCCTCTTAATTCACTCAGTTCATTTTCCTGTGTCTGGCTTGGAATGTATTTGCTGTGACCATGCCATTGTAACAATGTGAAATTATTTATCCATGATAAGCTATTTCTTAAGGAAAGGAAAGAAAAACCCCTTTATTTGGTCATTGTATTCACGTGGTTTGGAGACAGAAGCACTGATAAGAAGACAGAAGGCAAGAGCTGGATGAGGCAGAGGTGAAGATGCTAAGATTTTCATTGGGAATGAAAAAGGATAGAACTAGGAATGGGTATATTAAAGGGACAGCTCAGGTTGGATGGTTTGGAGACAAAGCAAAAGAGGCCAGACTGAGATGGTTTGGACATGTGTGGAGAAGAGATGCTGGTATACTGGGAGAAGGATGCTGAATATGGAGCTGCCAGGCTAGAGGAGAAGAGGAAGACCAAAGAGGAGGTTTATGGATGTGGTGAGGGAGGACATGCAGGTGGCTGGTGTCAAGCAAGTCAATGTGACAGAGGACAGGGAGAGATGGAGATGATGATCTGCTGAGGCAACCCCCCATAGGATAAACCAAAGATGATTGTAGTAAATTCTTAAAATGAAAATCTTCCTCTGCACTTAACCCACCCTATTGTATAGGAGCAGTTAGCTGCGGTAGCTCAGCGGTAGAGTGCATGCTTCGGGAATTGAAGAGAAAGAGGTTGCAGGTCCGAACCCATCACGGGGTATTAGATTGGGCCTTTATCACTTGCCAAGGGGAGGGTTCTTGATGAAGGCGGACACGGTTTTGGGTGATTTTATTTTGATGATGCCCTCCATTTGTTCATTAGCATGGACTGGTGCACTCTTGCTCCAGCGAGCCACGCTTCCTCTCTCCATTTGCAGCTGAAGCTAAATAGCACCTCCCTACCACGGTAATGAAGTTTATTTGCATGCAGAGTGGGGAAGTGAGATCCCATCATAAATGGTCACTCGAGATGGATATAATGCTAGGTGTGAACTGGCGTACATAAAGCTGTCCCCTTATGATCAGATAACCTAAGAGAAGTGTTAATGCCAGGTGTAAACAGCCTCTACATTCTTAAGAGGAGAAGTGACGGGGCCTGAACTTGTCCCAATGAGTGGGAGGAGGGAAGAACTCGGATATAGAACAGTTTATGTCCTACAGAAAGTCCCATCCATCTATCATCAACCACATATCTGAAATCGGTTCGTGGGGCCAAGCTGGAGCCCATCCCATTGCCTGGTGCAAAACACGCTGGACAGATCACCACTCCATCTCAAGGCAAGCGTGGAGGTTTAAGTCCTGATAACCCACAGTGGGTTCGAACCCACAGCCTCTGGCTTGTTGGTTTCCAAAGCATGTGCTCCCTTAGTGAGAAGTTGAACATTGTAATTCTCTTAAGGAAAAGAATGATGGCCTTGAGTGCTGAAGAGAGAGATGGCAGTAATGCATATGTCCTCAGACAAACTTTAGGCTTCAACAACAGAAGATAATACTTGGTGCAAAATAAAATTTCTTTCGTCTTTCGATATTCTGTACAAGTAATATTTTCTCAGACATATTTTGTCAGTTTGGATAAGCGGTTGACAATGGATGGATGGGTGGATATTTTGTGTGTCACGATGGAAACCCATTCCATCAAAGGTTTTCAGAAAATGACTGGAGTTTACTGCATATTTGATGAATATTCTATTTAAATTTTCCTAAACGACTGTAAATTCTACTTATAAAACTGCAGGGATTTGTTGTCACATAATAACCATACAGCCTTTGAAATGGTATTTGTAATCGTTTTTGACTACAATTTGCACCTTTAATACAGTTCTGGAAAATAAGTAACATGTTCATCTATATAGTTCTACAAAAAGAAATTATCTCAATTTTCCCTGGTGCCTGTGAGTTACTAGAAATGTCACTACCAGTATAGCAGGTTATTCATTTCCCTAAAATAATAATCCTTACTTATGTAAATAGGGCTCAGGGTGAGCCTTTCTTTGGCTTGTCCTAGGAGCCCCCCTGATCTAATTTTCCTGCCTGGTGTCAGACTGTCCTCCAGGCCGGAACAGCCCTATAACTAGCCCTCCTGGGCCTATTGGAACAGCACTCTCTAATGCAAGAGAAAGTCAGAGTAGGCCTGGGGAAATAGTTCTAGCTAGCAGCTTGCTGGGGTAGACTCAGATCTGGGGCAGAGGAGAGCACAGAGCCATGGTTTAACTCCCTTTATCCGCAGCTTTGAGCATTCTATAAATCGCAACCCAAATAAAGTAGAAATTAGGACAATATCTTCATTTCGGAGGGTATTTTTCATCACCAACGGGTGCATAGACATTTGAGTGAGGAGATTGAATGAGTCATTACATGGGGTTTTCACATGGGGCTCTGTTCTCTAAAATTACAATAAAATCTTCTAATCATTAGACTTTTTGATTGCCTCCCTTGCATAACCGGTTTTGTGTTGTGATGTGTAATGATTTGTTGTTGGCGCTATGGACCGAGTCATATTTGAAAAGTACTGTATGTCTTTATTGAATATTCACTTGGCAAAAGGCCTCATATTCAGGCTGTAGAACAAAGATGAAGGTTTTTTGTTTTGTTTTGGTGTTCTCTATTCATCTGCACGGGGCAGCGGTAGAATCACAATATGTCCCGCTGTTGCTGAAAAGCAGGAGTTGATAGAAAATAACAAGCTATTTTAGCTTCAGTGTCGCAGCTTTAGTAACAGGCCAGAACCCATTTAAAAACTGCAGTATGTAACATACTGCAACTTCATTTACCCCCAAAAATGAAATGCACTACTGAAATAGAGGATTATGTTTTACATGCTAAAAACGTAGATGAGAAGGGGAGAAATCAATTTCAGTTCACTGACATTTTTGACAGATAAGATGGTTGTGCCACATTTAGCCTTGGAATTTCTATTAAGCTGAACATGGGTATGAAATAGATTTCCTCATGAATCCATGCACCTGCCAGTAGCCCACTGGCACTTAGAGGAGAAATGAAAGTCTATTGTTGTGTAGGGCCCACTAGGGGATCCTTAATTAAACTGTCACCTGGAAGTTGAAATGTAATCTCTGGCTTTCTTTTTAATCCAACCCAAAAACATTTGCCTCCATTTTGCCTGTGATAGGCTGCTCGAACATTTCGGTGATGCAGAGGCCCAGTTAATGGTCAGGGGAATCACAAACGGGGACAAAATAACCTCTGACCTGTCCAATCATGAAAGTGGGAAATTATCCGGGGAAGCTTTTTATCACTTCTGTCACAACACCATGAATAACCAAGCATGAACACCTTCTTTTGTTCTTCCCTGTTCTGCTGAAAGATTACATTTTATTGTTTTATCTAGTTCCACTTTTAGTCCCATTTTTACATGTCAAGACTGGCCCCCACATTGTCGGGTTGGACACCGATATAGATGCAACATGGGAGATTAAGACCAAATGCCCTCCCTGATACCCTGTGGGGGGATCGAACCCGCAAGATCTGGCAGGTCGTTCCTGAAGAGCACGCTTTACTGCTGAGCTGCCATGGAGCTGAAATTACCTAATGCCACTAACGTCGCATTCAAGTTTTGCTCTTTTCTATTGTTTACTTATTTATTTTTCTATTTATTTATTCTTTCATTTGCTCTTTATTTCCTTCTTGGAAAAGTCAGAGACAAGGACCGCGCACCGTGGAGTATTCATCAGTGTGAGGAAGCATAATTAATCAAAGTCTAACTGAATGTCTGTGTGGGGCAGATGGAGTGAGAGATGGTGCTGAAAAGGCTGGCCTTGCTTTTTGGCTTCAAGCTTGGGGAAATCATTGTCTCTTTTGTTTTTCACAAAAAGAGGCCTGTGGCAAAAGAGGACATCATGCCAAGTCGATGTATTTACAAGGCTTAACTTACTTTAGCACCATGATAACTATGAATCCATGACTTTTATTCACTATGATATGGCAGTGGACCAGAGCAGTGGGCTAGGGTGTCCTGCCATCAGGACTCACAGTCAATTCTCTTGCCCTTTTCATGTCCCTTGAATACTGTGGATGAGCTGTATACAAAAAAAGGCATGGGGGGGGTCATCATACTGATAAGCCAAGGTAAACGCATCTGGATTTTCTGATCTGAAGGACCCTTGTGGACCCGAAAGTGGGCAAAACCCTCAGATGCAGCTGTCTTGTACCCTTCTGATGAGAACGACAGAGCTGCTTTTGATACAGTGTGCCCCAGCATCTGCCCCCAAATAAACCGGATGAAAGTATGACCTCTAACCTCTTTTTTATGCTCCCTTTTCCCTTTGAAGTTCATCAGAAAACAACCGTTAACTTCAGAAAAATTTCACTCAGCTCTGTTTAGTCGCCTCCAGCTGCATGCTAAAGTGAGAGATGACTAAAAAGACTGCATGGTAAAGGCTTAACTTTTCAAAAATCATTTGGCTATTTTAATATCTTACCTATTTCCATTTTAAACAATGCAGTGATAAAAACAATACCCCAAAGCCCTGAAAAAACAACAACTACAGAGTGAATCAGTCGCGCTGTATTTTCATGATTCAAGCTGTTCTTGTATAATTACCTTTCCGAGCAATGCGGATGCAGTTTATTCTGGTTTCCTGAAAGAAATAAGACAACAGAGAGATCAGGGGTGAGAAAGATGTACAAAAAAGAACAAGTATGATGTGAAACACTAAGATGAAGCAAAGAAACATTTCAGACCATATAAATATGACCAGCACAAACACTGAATACATATTGTATAATGCATTTACATCTTATTTGGTTTCTTTCAAAGCTTGGAACAGACATTAACCAAGGCGATAAGAAGCCACTGCATAAAAGGATGTAATGACACCTCTGCTGACCGATCCATCTCAAGTCACTTAGACACACACAATGAACCAATAAGGCTAGGAAAACATCGGATTGAAAAAGTCTATGGAGTTGCATGATGTGTTGAAGTGTATAACGGTGGGAGAAGAATTCTTGCCATGAAAGAGATGATCAGATTTGAAAGGGGTGGATTATTTCATTGAAAGACTTTAGACCAATACTCCAATATGAATAGGAATTAATTTAGTTTGAATTTCAGTTGATGACATCTCAGTGTGATGAAAAGGACCTTTGTCAAACATCACTAATGAGATCCTAGACTGTAATCCAATTCCATCCTGCCTCCTCTAAGAGGAGATGCATTATCAAATTAAGATTTACAGATGCTAATTCAGGCATTATGGGACAATTATGCAAATCTACCCATGCAGAAAGTAGCAAAAAGGTCCTTTCCTCAAACTGCAGCTAAATTTTCACATTTAAACGGAAAATCCATTTCAAGCTGACACCCACTCAAATAAGTTCTTAACCCTATTGTCTGATCTAAAAATTCCTAATTTGCCCAATGTCTATCAGGCAGAAAGGCAAAGATTTCTACTAAACATACACATATATACTTTTGCCCCTGTCTGATATGCAAGTTTTACCAGCAACCTCAGCATTAGAATGACTTGTTTTGTCCTTTTCATTAAGGATGGATCCTTAATAAAAGATCAAAAGACAAATCTGAGGAAAAACCAAAGATGAACTCCTCCTCACAAGAGTCCATCCATTTATCCATCCATCATCAACTGCATATCCAAACCCAGGTTGCAGAGTCATGACAGAGCCTATCCCAGTGCTCATTGGGCAAAAGGTGAGGAAACATCCCGGGCAGGTCACCATTGAAGCATTTACTTTGTGGCATGATAATATCTCCTACAACTTTCAACTACTTGTGTTAGGAGTCGCCACAATTGATCATCCATCTCCATCTCTTCCGGTCCTTTGCATCTTCCTCTGACAAACTAGTAACTTGCATGTCCTCCCTCACCACATCCATAAACCTCCTTTTTGGTCTCCAACGTTTCTTCTTCCCTGGCAGCTTCATATTCACCATCCTTCTCCCAGTATACCAGCATCTCTCCTCCACACTTGTCTGAACTATCTCAATCTGGTCTCTCTTGCTTTGTCTCCAACCCATCTAACATGAGCTGTCTCTCTAATATACTGGTTCCTAACCGTCCTTGTTCGTCACTCGCAATGAAAATCTCCGTATTTCCAACTCTGCCACCTCAAGCTCCGCCTCCTATCTTTTTGTGGCATAGTAATATATTAGAGACAAAATACCTTGGAGTTTTAACTGGATGGTCTCATTCAGAGTCAACATTGTCAATTTATTCAAAACATACAATCAATATCTCATCATGATGTTTAAACTTTGAAAAGCTCATCTGTTTAAAAATATATCCGCTAAGTAGTGAATCATCCAAATTATTCAAATCCATGAATTAGCAGGTCCAGTGTCAAAGGACACAGTGGATCAAGAATGACGGTAACCTGTAGCTGAACAGTTGTGATAGGAGGCATTTCAGGATTATGAACCCGTGAATATGCATTGTGTTGAAGGTAGACAGGAGAGATATTTGGCAACCTTCAGCTTGTGGGACAAACATCAGACATTGCAGTACTGCCCCACTGATTGGCCATGCTGTGCTTGTTACCAGAGGGGATGGCAGTTCCTGGCAGCTTTAAATACAAGCAGAAAGGCCAGCACACAAAGAACTGCACAGAAGAAACACAGCCAATGCTTCACATCATGTGTACATGGACGTTTATATGATTGTGCCTATTGTATGCAACAGCACTGTCTATGGCTCGTCATCTAAAATCCTACACAAATGCCAGTAGATCGAGAACTCTGCTGCCCGCCAGCTCACCCAGTCCCGCGACCATATCACCCCGGTCCTTCAAAACCTTCACTGGATTCCTGTCCCAAAATGGATCCAATGCAAAGTCCTTCTCCTCACTCACAAAGCCCTCCGTAGCCACACCCCCTCCTGCCTCTCTGACCTACTTCACTAACACACCCCGTCCAGAAGCCTCTGATCTTCTGATGCCAACCTCCTGTCTCCACCACGCAGGACCAACCACAGGACCTGGGGCCACAGAGTCTTCTCCATAGCTGGAAATCTCTCCTCAAGCATATCGGAGACAGAAGCCATCCATCCATGTTCAAATCATTAGTCAAATCTCACGTCTTCAGAATTGCTTTTAATGTAAGATGGTGTTAGGTGTTACATTTTAGGGGTAAGTGTTATATAAATAAAGTATTAGTATTATTATCATCATCATCATCGTTATATTTTAGTGTGTATGGATGTGGCTGCATGAGCCTTTGGAGGATGAGGGGGTTGTGCAATAAACACCCATGCTGAGGCCTGCAAAGCAACAGTCTGGCTCTTTCAAGAGCCTCTTATAACAGATCAATCAATGCAATTTCAGAGGCTGACAGGCCCTCTCCAGATAATTAGTATGGGTGGATGCCAAGTATTCTGAACTGTGTACACTGTTTAAACGATCGCCAGTGCTGCCAATGGTTTTTGAAGTTGGTTCACCACAAAAAAGATCAGATACACATTCAAACAGACACCATGGGCGTATATTTAAATCAGACCCACCGCACCCATAGTGGTCATCTGTATATGAGAAAGTAAGAGAAAGTTACTTCTGAATTTTTAGTTAAAGGCAATCTCAGCTGTAAAAAGGAGTGCAAATGAAAAATCTTAAGATAATCAGCTAAAATTGATTTATCACGAGAGAGCCTTATACATTAGAATAGCCCCTTTACATGCCCCATAAACAGAAAATTGGGACAAGGTTATATATGCATCTACAGCCTTGATATTAACTATAGATCATTTTCTCTCTGAGCAATTTATTGAAATATGTCCCACTAAGACATGGGCTGGCAACCTGTCCAGGGTGTTTCCCAGTCTTTTGCCCAATGACCACTAGAAGAGGCTCCAGGTCCCCTGCAACCCTAATCAGGATAAGTGCCTGGAAAACGGATGGATGGATGGATGGATGGATGGATGGATGGATGGATTTCCTGCCAAAACAATACTTAAAATGCCAATGTGATATATTGAAATATTTACATAAATACTTGGAAAAAAATAATATAGTCACATCTG
Source organism: Regalecus glesne (assembly GCA_900302585.1). Classification (NCBI taxonomy): domain Eukaryota; kingdom Metazoa; phylum Chordata; class Actinopteri; order Lampriformes; family Regalecidae; genus Regalecus; species Regalecus glesne. The sequence continues at coordinate 2,906 of OMLC01094347.1, read as the reverse complement.
TTCTTATATGTCTTGGTGTCTTATCAAGTTAACTGTACTGTTAAAAGTTTTGTGCAAATTTTGATAAACCTAAAAGTACTTTAGTTTATATATATAATAATGCAAAGTAACCATTTGTGGCAAATCTTGGGAAAAAACAACAATGAGGTCCTGCAGCTAACATTGACTCATGGGTGCTTCAAAAAGAAGATGTCTAGCAGCGATAAGGTAGGCCTAATGGTGGCTAGAGGACATCCAGAGTGACCACTGCTCCATGTTCAGAGATAGCCAGTAGTGGCAGTGTTCCTGGGACTAATACTGGGGTTGGGCTGCTCTTGTGGTGGGCCATGGGCCTTGGCCCTCTGCCAGGCAAAACAAAACCTAATCCCATCCGCCGGTAAAACCAGGGCTCCCCTGTCTAATCCCATGCTTAGTAGCCTGGTTGTGTGAAGTGCTCACACTGCACTCCCCCCATGTGTTTCTCCACTGGCCTGGAAAACAGATGCTTCCCGTGGAGATGAGCTGGCCCTGCTCTGCTCATGGTCCTTGTAATACAGGGACTTTCAAAGCCAAAAAAACAAAACTCAACACAAAGCAAAAGTTACTGACACTATTTACAAAATCAACAATGTATTGACAATATTTGAGTTGATTTCCAAGTGATGCTCAGAAAAAACCCAAACGAATAAAGCTCTAAGCGGCAATGGGAGGGGTTCAAGCACCCAATGCTCTTTAATACTTAAACTTCACGAAAGCTCCTGAACATGTCTCAGATTTCAGGTTGATATCTCAATACTGTCATGAGTTATTTCAAATTTTGGAGAATGTGCTACTTGACAAAATAGTTCATATAATCAAAACCATATGGAATATTTTTAAAAATCCAAAAATGTAACTTTTTTTTATGTGAATCCATGCAACAATTTCGAGGTATGAACGTTCAGCCTTTGTGGTGCCCCATAGAGGTTAAATGCAATGCACTTTAATACGTAAGCATTGTGAAAACTCCTGAACATGAGCATCACACTTCAGGTTATCTCAAAGCATACATGAGATATTAAAACGATTAGCCTTTTAATAAAATGTGATTGGCAAGAAACCTTTTTATGGATTATTAAAAATCTTAATATGTGACTTTTCTCCAGCTTAGTCCAGAGACGCTCCACACAAAATTTGGTGATGATTGCTCAGCAAATATAGGAGAAGCCGTGAAAAGAAAAGATGCTCAGTGCTCATTGGGTAAAAGGAGGGGAAACAACCACACAGGTCACCACTCTATCACAGGGGAGAGCAGTTGGAGCAACAGTCTTGCTCAAGGACATTTCAACGTGCCTCTCTAAAAGTGCTGGGATCAAACTTTCCAATCACCATAGGACTGCTCTATCCACTGAGTCACGCCGTCCCCCCATGACATGACATACTATGACGTATGATCCAAAACATAGTTCTATTAGCTTCGCTAGAAAAAAAGTAATGACAAGTGTGAGTTATGGTGTGAATTTCTAAGGGACGGCTATGCTACCGTTCCAGAGTACATGAACATTAAAGGATCAGTGTTCCATTTCTGATCATCTGTACATGACCCAATTACCCTTAACTAGATGTCTCCACTAGGTGGCGTCTTTCCTTGTAATGCTGTTTGCTGTTGTAATGTGGCTTCGTGTGTGTATGATCGGAAACTTGAGTAGGAGTCTACAAGCCAATCAGGCCCAAACGGGTCCCTAACCCTGAGTCTATTTGGGCCAGGCTCAAGCTCATTTGACTTACTATATATGTGCAGAGCCACATAGGCCACTTTATAAAACTTTTTTTATACTGACAATGTTATGAATATTCTAAATATACATACACCTATATTGCATGCATTACATGTGACAGTTGACCATGCAGTGTGTGTGTTTGCGTGTAACAGAGAGAACGCTCATCAGAGACAGGGCATATCAAGAGATAACCAAAATTGATATTGGTGCTGATTGCAGGTGAGGCTCAGGCTGAATAGATACAGTTTTTATAGGACTGGGGCCAGGCTAGGGCTTTAACACTAAGGACCAGGGCTGGACTAGGACTGGAGTTTTTCAGTCATGCAGGGCTCTTAACTGGAGGGCTCAGTGTGCACAGCAGTAAAACGGAGAAAAACAGATTGTTGTAAGATAACATCCTGCTCCTGATCTAACAGAGTCCAAATCAAAGGTACCTGAAGTCACCACTGGGATTACTGTGGATTTCACCTTCCACATCTGATCTAGGTCTTCTTTCAGCCCTTGGTATACTCTAGCTTCTCGTGTTCTTTCTTCCGCATGTTGCCGTCACTCGGGATCGCTACATCCATCACTACTGCTGTCTTCTGTTTCTTGTCTACCACCATTATGTCTGATTGGTTTTCCACCACCTGGTTGTTGGTCAATATCTTCACATTACCATTCTCAAAAGTCTTTGGGGGTGTCGTCCATCTGGATTTGGGACTTCCAGTCTGTATTCAGTTCAGATGGGTCTGTGTATACAACCCCACCCACTTGGTAATGCCTTTCAGTGTACACTTTCCCAGCTATTATTTTACCCCATGCAACTAAGTGATGGACTGTCTCAGACATGTCTACAGAGCCTGCATCTTGAGTCTTGTCTAGTATAGTAAACCCCTGCCTCAACTGATTTGGTGCCGATTGCTTGTTCTTGTGCTGATATGATCAGAGCCTCTGTCCTGTCCTTCAGTCAAGCCTTTTGTAGCCAATGATAGGATTTCTCTTTTTACAAACACACTCATACACACACACACACACACACATGTATATATGACTGGCATCATGTCCAGAATGTTTCTCTGCCTTTTGGCCAATGAGCCCTGGGATGGGCATCAGCAGATCCATGACCAGACATATGATAAGTGGTTGATGATGACATGATATGACACATGACGCATGATATATGTA
>OMLC01094345.1:0-18325 GCA_900302585.1 Regalecus glesne | reverse complement strand
TGACACTGAAAGACAGAAGAACAGAGAGAGAGAGAGAGAGAGTGAGAGAGAGAGAGAGAGAGAGAGAGAGAGAGAGAGAGAGAGAGAGACAGACAGAGGGACAGACAGAGAAACAGAGGAGAGGGAGGGAGAAGCAGCAGAAGGAGGAGGGGGTTAGAAGAGAGGCTGTTGTTGTGTGGGAATTCTTACCAGTTGGGAGTGAGACAGAGAGTGAGAACATTCCAGTTTTTAGCAACACAACCCTGAAGGATCTGCGCTTTTCTGCCCCCCTCATTCCCCACTCTGCTTCAACTCTTGGCACAGAGGAGAGGAGGAAAGAGAAAGAAGGCTAAGGGAAAGAAAGGAGCAGACAAACCAAGCACCTGATCTGTGGATCTCTGAGACAAGCTAGAAACACAACACTAGCAAAACAACAAGACGGACGACAGACAAGAGAGACAGCTACTGACTGAGAGAAACAGAGACAGAAGGGGAATTCAAAGAAGGAGCGAGGTGCGATAGTGGTGTTGCAAGCCAACCGGAGCCATTGGAATGGACCTGGGCGTCTGTGGGACCAACCCCCACATTCCCGCACTCCAGTCTGAGGAGGAGGGCTGAGAAGCCGCGGCAACAGTAACCACGACAACCAGCCGCTCCTAAATGAGGATGAACGGAGATGTTCTTTAGCTGAGTCTCAGCACAAACGGAGTCTATCTGCCCTCTGCCACCCAGGCAGAGAGAGACACAGCGAGGGAGAGAGAGAGAGAGAGAGACAGAGCGAGAGAGAGAGAGAGAGAGAGAGAGAGAGAAAGAGATACGACTGGTGGTTCTACAGTCTGAGCAAGGGAGGCTGGGCAGCAGGGAGGCAGGAGAGCTGCAAGACGAAGCAGGGGGCGAGGTGGCGGGCGTGGGCACAGGGGGCCGCATGGCCGCACGGAGGCTGGTGGCGGCCGCGGTGGCAGTGGCCCTGCTGTCTCTGGTGCTGAACAATGTGGCTGCCTTCACCCCAAGCTGGGTACTCCAGGCGCTGGAGGATGGACGTAAGCGCAGTGTAGGACTGTGGAAGATGTGCCCGGCCAGCGGGGAGAGGGCCCGTGATGACACCCCGCCAGGGAAGAAGGGGCAGGTGACACAGAGGCAATGTGAGGGCTTGGGATGGGGCTCGGAGTATGCCGGCTACCAGGAGTCCCGCAGCACTGTTAAACGTAAGTGCCCATGTGACGTGAACCAAGGACAAATGTACAAGGTTCTTGGCTGCGGTCTAATAAATCAGCCATGATGTCTTGTTAGAAAAATTTCTCACAAATTAATGTCTCTCTCTTGAAAAAAAAAGGATGCTGGTAATGATTTATCAGAGAAGATTCAAGGAATCCATCCATTCTGATCCCAAACTGTAACCTGGATGGAAGGTATCATGTTGCATCCTGCAGGGTGTGCCGTAGTTTGGAAAGGTAGATGCTCAAACTCAACTTAGAGTCATTTCAGGGACCATCTCCTCCAGCCTAGGAGTCTGCATTAGGCTAATTTATGGCTTGAACTGCAAAGACAAGACCTGATGTGTCCGACCGCTTCTTGGTGAGCTCCGGTAATGGCTGGTCAAAACAAATCATATCAAAACCAGATCACACAAATCACTGTTGATGCAAAATGATGCAGACATCCAAGAGCCCTGATAAGTGTCCCATTGACAAAATACAATGAATGGAATGAAATGACAATCCAAATAGGGGGCCGCGGAAGCTCAGGGGTAGAGCGTGTGGTTCGGGAACTAATGAGCCTACCCATGGGATGGACTGGTGACCTGTCCAGGGTGTTTCTCCACCTCACACTCAATGAGCGTTGGGATAGGCACCAGCAGATCCGCGATACGACTTTGGATAAGCAGTTGATGATGACATGACATGACATGACATTGAGTTCAAATTCTAAAGTGGCATAGGCTAAGCCTCAATCTGATTTTAACTAGCATGTTTGCTAGATTGAATATGTCTGAAGAGCTGAGGCATCATTGTGAAGAGCTATAGTGTCAGGGTGTTGTTATACGGGCTAGTAATGAGGGGGACACATTGAATAACACGTTGGCAGCGTACGCACTTTGTGATCAAGGCATATTTTAATGAAAGTAAGTCTCCATTGAGAAAACTCCTTATTCAGCAATGGGACTTTGGCCCAGTCCTGGGACACTGAAGTCTGTGATACTTCAGCCAACTTCCGTTGCTAGGCAGCATGGTGCGGAGGAGTGCCTCCACATTCTCACGGGATTGAAAGATTAAGATACTTTTGATGTTCCAGTAAATTTTCATTTACTGGAACATACCCGTGATACATTTCTCAAAAGCCTCTGAAATGGCCCATCGTCTCAGGTCTCAGACAGGAGGGTGAAAAGGCCTCATTCGTACCGCACCACTCCTCGGCTCTCAGATATCCTCAAAGCCTCCCCCTTTGTGCAAACTGATATGTCTCCATGCATGCCTGCCCTGCACAGACTCTCTGAAAACATCTGGCATTTATATATTCACCAACACCAATAACAGGCTCAGGTATTCTCACTTATATTCCAGATACTGGAAGGTAAAATTTTATTTTCATAATCTTCAAGTCAAAGATGTCTGCCTAATATTCTGTGATAAAAAAACATTATTCTGTCATAATGCTTTTCTGGGGCACCATAGTTCAAGAGGTAGGGCGGTCATCTTGTAATAAGAAGAATGGGGGTTTGATCTTCGGCCCATGCAGAAAGTGTGTTGAGCAAAATGTCCTTGAGCAAGACACCAAACCCTTATCTTCTCATCCCCTGAGATGGAATGACAACCTGTCCAGGTTATTTCCCAACCTGTAACCCAATGAGCGACAGATGATGGATGGATGGATGGTTGGATGGATGAGTGGATAATATTTTTTGTGTTAAATAACTGTCGGTATTTGTCAAGGCAAGAATCCTTTTGAGTCCCTGTTATCAAGATGCTTTGTATTCAAATAATATTTGTTTAATTTCTACTATTCATCCTGCTTTTACTTCCATCCTTCATATATTTTTTCATCACTCATCTGGTTCTCATTCTTTAACATGCATCACTCACACTCATCTTTATCACACAAGCTAAATCATGGGACTTGGAAACCTTCTTGTTTAGTCTTGAGTAGATCAAGACTCTCTGTTGAGCCTTCCGCTCACAGGACCAGGAGTTAACACACAGACTGTCCTCCTGCTCTTTGCAGTGCAGTTTGACATGATGCGAGCCTGTAACCTGATGGCAACCGTGGCCCTGACAGTCGGGCAGCTAATCTTCCTGCTGGGCCTGATGGAGCTGCCCTTCTTCACCCAGGACTCCCAGTGGTGGGAGGAAGCCATCGCTGCTCTCTTCCAGCTAGCTAGTGAGTATCACTGTTCCCTACAGCACCACTGGTCTTTCAGACCGAAACACATTGAATTGACTGGATGAGGATATGGTACAAACAAATAGAAGATAAAGGTTCCCCTCTCTCCTGATCCTAGATGAGATCTAAGAAGATCTCTTCCTGCTTTCAAAAACCACCCAGAGTTGAACCACAGAGGTATCCCGTCAAAATATGACCACTCAGCCACTCAGTCTTCTATGTAATTATGTGCTCTGATGGACATCTCAAAGGCAACAAACAGAACATCGCTATGACAGGCAAAGGTTGATGTTCACATGTCACATGGAACAGTTCATTTAAACATGTCAATTTGTCTTATATTCAGGGATTTAATCCTTATTTAATCCTTAAAATTTAAACACAGCTACCATCGTGGTGGCGTGATTCTACTTATTTTGAATTGATTTCCAGTTATTTCAGGACTTTTCTAGAAACAAAGCAAATTTTGAACAGCTCAGATAGCTCACTCATCATGTTGTGGGGTGGACACGGACTTAGATGGAGCTTGGGGGAACATGGCTGGATGCCCTTCCTTACGCCCCACGATGGGTTCAAACCTGACAACATCTGGCTGTTCAGTTCTTGAAACAAGCGCTCTACCACTGAGCTACTGCAGCCCAAAACGTGGAACTCTTAAGGTGCAGAACGTTTCTGTATCTGATTGGTTCAACATTTTCCTTGCTTCTAGAAAAGTCTTGAAATAACAGGAAATGTATTCAAAATAAGTGGAATTATGCCACTGCGATGGTACATTTATTTTCTTTTTTGGGGGGAAAACGAGGATTCAATCTCTGATTATGAGGCGAACTGGCTTGTTTAAACAAACAGTGCCATATATCAGAGAAACATTATTCAAGGAAATAAGCTATGAAAAAATGTATTTCCTTTAGAACAGGGTTAAATCACCATAAACAGCATCCTTGCCATCCTGATGGCATTTCTTTGTGCGCTTTGGGAAAATCAATATTTCACTGCTCAAATCTGGTCTAAGTGCCCTGATAAAATGGATGATAAGTCCATGCCAACTTCCATCATGTAAACAGGGGACTTGACCAAACACTGGGGGAAATGAACTGACTAACATCGCACAAGGACAACACAATCAGACAGGCAGACACACACCCACGCAAGCATGCATGTACACACTCATTCAAATAGTAAAGGGACTCATTCTTACATAGTGCTCTTCTAGTCTAGTAACCAATCAAAACACTTTAAAATGTGTTGGCATTGAACCTGTGATGCTTGACGTGGATGGATGCACTCCAACACTGAGCCATCGCAGCCCACAAAAACCTTTACAGACTGCTAACATTAGACCTGCATTCCTTTTTTTTGATCAGCTAAAACACCTCTGTGGCAGATCAGGTCACAATAAGAAGGTGAATGTACAGCTAGTCTTCCAAGTGGCGGAGAAGGCTGTAAAAGAGTCAACCGTGTACGGTGGATTAATAATTATCTGCCTGTACTTGATCACATATCGATTATGTGATGTACAAATATCTAGTATTTTGCTATGGGGGCCGTGGTAGCTCAGCGGCAGAGCTCGCACTTAAGGATTTGACAAGTCAGAGGCCGCGGGTTCGAACCCACCGCGAGGCATCAGGAAGGGCATCCAGGCTTAATCCCCCAAACCCCATCTAAGTCTGCGTCCCCCTCATAACGTGGGGGCTGATGGTGACGTGTAAAACGAACCTCTCGCTCTTGTCTTGGTAGTTTGGTATCGTCTCATCTGTCTTAAAGAGAAGAAGGTCTAAAAAAGCATGCAGAGCAAAACAAATTAAAATAATGTAGGAAGCGGGCGGAGGGGATGAGGAAACTAAAAAAAAAACATGAGCAGCAAAAAGAATAAAAAGAACCCTATCAGTTCAGAACACAGTATTCAAGGAAAAGTCAATTTAAGGAAGAAGAAAACCCAGGAATAGCAGTTCTAGGAGGAAGAGCAGGGGCGGTGCTGAGATACTAGCTGGCCAACTGAGTCCTCCCTCACCACCAACACCTTTCCTGCTGCTCTGAGCAGGCAATAGGAGGCGATCGGTGGGCATGCCGTGTCCCCGTGCGACAGCCGCTGTGTGGACTGGAGAGAGTTATTCGGATATGGGGGGGTGCTGCTTTGTGGCAGAGCTAGGCGAAGGAGTGCTCAGCTCCGGGTCTAATTTTAGTCTCTGGTTCCCTGGCTGAAGGGCTGGAGCTGCAGCGGGCCAGGGAGCGACTGCCAGGCGCCAGGATATCCCTGCTCAGGACGGGGAAATGCCTGCGACTACCTGTTATGCAAACTCCCGCGCTGGAGGAGGAAAGAGAGAGGGGGGGGTCGGATGTGAAAGACAGTTCGACAGGGACAGTGCATGTTTGTGTGTGTGTGTGAGTGTAGGGTGTTTCAGGGTGCACGCAGCAGCAGGGTGGGATCGGCCTCCGTCTAGATAAGCTCCTCTTAGCTTTTATGCTGGTGTTTACTAAATGTCCAGGAACAGCAAATAAATAGTCCCCTCCTCACATGAAAGACAGAAAACACAAGAAGTCTTTCAGCTCGCAGTGCGACAGGGAGACATGGGGCTCTTGTCCGGAGACCCCGACGCAGAGCCGTGCCTTTCAGACCCATCTGAATAAACACATGTATACCGCAGGAGAACCTGTTGAAAACAGGGACTCGAGTCAGCTAAGGATGATGCAGAGACAATGGAAGAAGACGAATGCGTCCCTTCTCTCATGAGTCCATTATTTGTCATCCCCTTTGTAAATAACTGCCACAGCCGTGATCTATGAGACGACAGCTAAACAGGTTGACATTTGCGACAAAAGCTGCAAAGTATGACACACACACAGGGTCTCTTCCTTGACTTCTTAAAATAGAGACCCCGTTTGGAAAGAGTAGCATCCTCCTCTCTTGCCCCTCAGTTCTTCACTATTTGGAGTCTTACCATATATGGTATGCAGTGTTGCTGAGTAATACTGTCACATGACTCAACTTTTGGATGGGACGGTTTCTCACAGCAGTGATGACACTCAGGGGAAGAGCACTAAAAGGCCTGAAATGGACAGAGTTGATATTGACTAGTGTGAAGGCTGTAAACTGTTGAGAAGGGGGAATAGGATGGCTTATGAATGTCTGGACAGTAAAGGACTGTTGGCTAATCTCAACCCGAGCCACATCTTAGGAAATGTGAGCACTGGTTGCTCGGTACAGATTCGACATTAAGTAATATATTCCTCTCTGCTGAGCCAATGAATGGGTCTTAGCCCTGAATGAATGGAGATATTTTTATCCATCAGCCTCCTTCTGGAGGACTGTTTTCATTTTCAAATGTGCCAAAAAAAACCTCAGCTATCGCACGCAGACTTGTTGGCATAACATCCAATCCCATTCAGCGGTATCTCCATGCTATCGGCAGGCCTCGGGTTGCTTGCACGACACTAACGCTGGCCCGTTGAGCTGCGGAATGCATCTGTGAATGGACACGGCTCTGGCGGGTCAAGGGTCGAGAGCAGAGCGTCGTGTGGGTTTGGACGCTATTCGTCACTGGTTTAATCTAAAGTCCAGAGAGGTGTTTGGTTGGCACAGCTGGCACTGTGCCCATGCTGCGGCCTTGCCTATTGTGTCTATCCACACATAGCAGGCCATAACAAGACTCTTAACGATGCAGAGTGCTGAGAAATAAGAAGTTCTCTGCAGAAGGAGGGAGAGGCCAGTCAATCACTAAAGATTTACAGTGTAGGATCTCATCAGGCTGTAACACACCTAATCCAGCCAGATAAAGACTGGGTTAAAGCTGGATAAGGATTGATTTTCCAAAGATTCTAAGATACTGTACAGGGGTTTCATGAAGGTTTGTTCAGTCCAAAAGTCACCTAGGGAAATGAAAAAGCCTGAGCCACGTTTGCAGAGCTTAAAGCTTCAATCCTGAATACTGTTGTATTTTGGTTAGAAGAGCAGCTAAACCTGCACCACTTTAACAAGTTTACTAATGCAATAGAGGTTGCAAAGTGCTTTACATAAAATCATGACAAAATAAGAGTAACTAAAGAACATGATAGACAGAGATTATTCTAGAGATTTGGGGCTAAAACTGCAAAGGAGCGGTCACACTTGGTTTTGCACTTGGGAGCAGGGGACTAATAAAAAAACGGAGGTCTGAGGATCGGAGTGGTCGGGAAGTGGAATGAGGAGTCAGGAGATCAGAAATATAACTGGGGGCAACATCAAGCAGTGCTTTAAATTTAATCAACAAGATCTTGTAGGTCATTCTGAATTTTACTGGAAGTCAATAAAGAGATGGCAGATCAGGGGTAATGTGGACCTATGACTAGTTCTAGTGAGTAATTTAGCAGCAGCATTGGGAACCAACTGTAAATGATTTGAGATAGCTTGATTGAGGCAAGAGCAGAGGGAGTTACAGTAATCTAGATGGGGGAAGATGAAAGTCATAATCTTTAATATTTAATATTTCTAGATCCTTAAAAGGCAAAATATTTGATAACTGATTTTATCAATATTTCTTAACAGGAGAAAACAGGATTGGATAAGATTAGTAAAATGGTGACTAAAAGACATATTCTGGTCAAAGATTGCACCAATATTCTAATCAGTAGGTTTGATGTTTGAATGACTCGGACCAATTAACTGATCAACTGCAGTAGCAAAGTTCTCAGGACCAATGAAGAAAACTTCAGTTTTGTCAGGTTTTAGATGGCAGGACTTAAGAAACATACAGTCTTTGATGCCAGCGGAGCAATCATGGAGGGAGGATAGTTGACTCATGTTATTGGGTTTGGCAGAAAAATAGATCAGACTATCATCGGCATAAGTGCTATGCAAAATTTGGAACTGAGTGATGTTAGCATAGCAGGATAAGCAACACAGCTGCAGTTGATAAAATGAACTATGGATCTGTTTGATTTGTTCTGCTAAGATTCTTTTCTTTCACAAAACTACTGACTATTGTCAATGCTTGCTCACGGTAAATCCAAATGTTTTTACGTAGCGCTTTTCTAGTCTGACGACCAATCAAAGCGCTTTGCAATACATGCATCACATTTGCCGAGCTACGCGGTGGGATGCGAATCCGCAATGTCTGATTCCCAGGTGTGCGCTCTACTCACCGACCCAACCCACCTCACTGCCACATCTAATTCAAACAAATCAGTTGGGAAGAATTCTACAAAACAGTAACCATTTAAATGAGTACCATGAAAGTTCTAATAGTTTCTATGGAAACCACAGTCTGAAATAAGTTCACAGTCTGCCCTGAAGTAAATCTTCAGGATTAAAGCTCCGAAGAACAAAGACATAGATCTCTGGAAGGAAGGGTAAGGATTCTGGTATATTTCCACGGAATGGGCGTAGGACAAGACCTGTTTAGATTTTCTGTCTAACTGATCATGTCAGATATCTCGCGAATGTGCACAACCCCAGGCAGTTGGGGAGTGGAGATGAGGGAAGGATGGAGGGATGGAGGGAAACCTGAAAGATAAGGCCGTGCCAGAAAAAAAGGCTCACACAGCGCTGCCTGGCTGGAACCTTGACACCACATTATTCATTCTCTTTGGGGAAGGAGCCGGGCAGGTTTAACAGAAAAGAGCGCCATGAGTGGTTGCACGCTATTAACCATGTGTACGTGTGCGCGTGTGCACACACACAGACACACACATAGGCTAAATAGTTGACTCAGTTTCACAATCACACACATACACACTCGGGCTCCACATCCTCACCTCAACCAAAGAGAGAAATAGCAGTGCGGGCTCCAGGAAACCAACTGATTCATATCCTAATGGGTCAACATCCCCTTCTTTTCCAGGGAGTATTTTTGGTCCTTTTATTTATACCAATGTGGATGGGACCAGGTTTCAGAGGCATTATTGTTATAGACTGGCTCCCCCACCCCAGCACCTGAAGACTGAGCCATGACTGATGATTCCCACAGGGCTCAATCTACAGCACAAATCCTCCTCTGTCACTGAAAAATGAGGGAAAGCATGTGGGCTCCAGGGAGGAAAAGTGATTAAAAAATCTAAAAAAAAAGCTTTTGCTGGCTGATAAAGTGTCTGCTACTCTGATAAGAGAATCAAAGTGAGAGCCGCACAGAAGCAGTACTGAAGAGTGAATGCCGTTCTGCCTCTGTGTGCAAACCGCAGTTCCTTGCTGTGTGAACTGAAATGCTTTTCTGAGAAATCAAAGAAAGTTAGGGATAAAAGATCTCAAGGGCAGTTTCAAGAAAGCCTTTTCTCTGTAAAGTTCTCTGATATTCCTACACTGCCAAGAACTTTGATCCCCAGTGAGATCTTAGAAGCTCCCCCCGGGACAGGAACAACACTCCTGCTTTCAAAAGCTCCACACAGAGCTGTGCTCACTCAGAGAGAACGTCTTCAAGACAAAATGTGTTGTCCAGACAGGGGCTGTGGAAAAACCCCTCTTTATCACTGACAAGGTGAATTTCCACATGCGTATGGGTTAATTTTCTGATAAGCATGTTTAAAGTTCCAATCAGGATTAACAGAGGAGTGAGAAAGGACAATAATACAGCTTTTGACTACATCCTTAGAATGCACTACTCCCATGCATAGCTACCTTTGACTTTGAACTTTCTGAGATTAGTACCAAACAGAAACTGGCCTTTATCAAAAAAGTATTTGCCTACTCACAATAAAAGCCTCTGTTAGTGCTAAGAACCTTTCAGGTGGGAATAAGAGGAACTGTGGGAATGTGAAGCCAGATATTCCTGAAAAATGAGAGGATGCCTGGTGAGCTTCAATGAAGGTTTACATGTTTATTATCAAATTATAAAAAATGTTTTTCACTCTGTACTGTTTCCTACATCCAAAGAAATGATGAGGATGTTGTATTTCCACTGACTGTAACTGACCTAACCCCCCCCTCTGCTCCTGACCAGGTTTCGTGCTGATTATCGGCTTGGTGACCTTCTACAGGATCGGGCCTTACACACACTTATCCTACTCCTGCTACGTGGATATAGCAGCCTGCCTCTTGGCTACGCTGGCCGCTGCCATGCTTATCTGGAATATTTTACATCGCCGTGACGACTGCCTCGCACCGAGGGTCATCGTCATAAGCCGAGCACTGGCATCACCCTTCCACCCACGCCTCGACAACGACTACGTGGAGTCGCCGTGCTGAGCTATGCAGGATCTGAGCTGCGAAGAACGTCCAGCAACTCAACCAGTCTTAGGCTTAGTCTTAAAGTGTAATTTCTCTTAAAGCAAGTGAGAGACTCTCCAGATGGAATTGTCTAGAACTGAATAACACTATCTCGCAGTGGCACCTGATCCACGGAAGTGCTTGAAATAAGCTGATTAGCATTGAGAGGAGATATCTCACCTCTGCACTAGTTTTGAGAGAATTAAGGTTTTAAGACTTTAAGTTAAGACTGGATGGATTGTTCAGAGGGACTTGTTTTGGCAGTGGGGAAGAATCCTAAACTCTCGGAGGATAAAGAGCTCAAGATTAAACCACAGAAAGAAATTTCTCCGGCTTTCACCCTGATGCCTGGGAGGAGACGAAACCGGAGAGGATCCTCACCATCGTGGATACTAAGACGTTGGACTAACAAGTACTTTTGCTGTTGTACAGCATTGAATCTTACAGATTCTCTCAGCATGCCTGAAGATGTGAGAATGATCTTGCTACTCAGGGCGTACACACCACAGGATCCATCCCAAACTGCATCGAGATAAATCAAAATTACAACATTGGTGCAATTAAACTACAGAAATTATGCAAAAGACTGCAATGTGCTGACCTTAACGTTCTAGTTACTCCTGTTGGGTTTTTGGATTTGGATGAATGACATTTGGAATATCACTTCCTTTTATGACCATCCCTGCTAGGGAGAAGATCAAGCTGGATCTTGACATATTTTATCATACATGCACTTATATAATTTTATATGCCTATTGTATTCTATATCCTCCATATTAAGATAGCATTTGGTTAAAACTGTAGTGTCAACTTAGATTAGATTAAGTGAATCCAATCTAAAAATAAAACACGGTTCCAATACGCGCTCCACATCCCAGACAGAGATCACAAATTTGAAACCATGTGACTGAAAGCATGACAGCAGGATACCTCATCGAACCCTCTCAGCCACAAAACACTGACTCTGCCCTCACAGTGATGACAGGGTGTCTCCACGGATGACCTCACGGAGCAGAGGCAGGGGAATCTATTAATGCCAGACAATTTTGGATCAATTTTGCCCTGATCGATAGCATTTATTAATTTGAATTAAGAGTCAATTAGAAATTCATACCACAAACAAAACAAAACTATACAGAAACCCCATAAAGACAGCTGAAATTACTGACCCATGATGGAATACCTTTATTTATTGACAACTGGACTGCTTTACCTGTCATAACATCTCCTGTAGAAGGGACTATCATTTTAATTGCTAGTTCTGGATGATGGCTAGAAGGCATTCTGAGTAAAAACACTCCATTTTAATATTAAAGATCATTATTGGTGATGAAGTTTTACTTTACTGCTCGCTTGTGGTACACTTACATTTCTTTAAATTAATGTCATACAGTTGTGTAAAGAATCATATCATACCTCTGCAAGCAGCCCTGCTGTGTTCCAGAACAATCATTTTGGCAAAAAATAGATTAAAAATAGAGGTGCATGAAAATAATAATATATCACACAAATCCAATAAATGTAATGACGGATATAAGGACTGTTTTGTGGTCGTCTGTTCTCTCCACACCACAGTCAAGGGTTAACAGAACACATCCATCATAATGTGTGTTGATGACCAATGTGCTGGGATTTAAGTTTGCTAAGAAATTCTTATTTGTCACTATTTGCAAAGTAAAAAAACAGTGGCTGCTGCTGACCAAAGTTTAGGGGGAGCAATCCCCATGCCTCTCACTTTTCCTCAGATGCAGACCAACACCTCAACTAACCAATGAAGAAAGATTGTGGGAACAAGTTAATATTGCAACCGTGGGTAGGTGTTTGGTGCCTTGCTCAAGGACACCTCGACAACCACTCTGCAGGGGTATCGAACTATCGATCTCTGATTACTAGATGACCACCCTAACTCCTGAGCTATGCCCCCCAACATTTGCTAATCATCATTACTCTTTTGAGAGGTTTAAGGAAATGTAGCTACTGAAGAACTCAAACCACTTTCCATTATATACAACTGCTTTACTTTATTAACTTCTTCAATGTCTTAATATTATCTATTATAGCATTTACTATTATTCTATGTCCTCAGCCGGGCATCACAGGTTTGATCCCCACTGCAGGACCTCAGGAAGGGCACCGGGCCTTTATCTCCCACCCTTTATCTAGATCCGTCTACACCCTCACAATGTGGGGACTGATCATGACAAGTAAAACCAGACCTTTACTATTGTTGTCTGTCTTTTGTTGGTCCTGTCCAGTCAGGTGTCTTGTATGTCAGCACTGATTGTGATATGAAAAAATGATTCTAAAAGCTGAATTATTGAGGTATAAATTTGGGAACTGTATGAGATAATCTTTACACACAATCAGACCTAGTTCTTCTTATTTACAAACCACTACCCGAGGAAGGATGTTCTCAGCATGGAGAACAAGTGTGAGATCAGATTTATGGAGGATGAAAAACATAAATTCCACTGATTAAACAAAGAGGAGACAAGAGATCAATCCAATAATTTCCTACAGCCTGTCATTTCCCCCAATGACAAGCTCTATGAAGTCTCACAGAGTTTTGGGAATGTCTGTATGTGAGTGTGTGTTCGGGGGAATGTCATATGGCCCTCAGCCAGTCCAGATGACCAGAGCATCATAGATCAGCCTCCATTCCACTCCTAGACACTTGACAGGGTGAACAATCCCTTTTTCCTTTTTTCTCTGAAACAGAAGAGGCATTTGGAAGTGAAGGCTTATATTCATACGGACAGATAACCCTGCGGCGTGTCACCAACAGTCAAGGACGGCATGAATGAGAGGAAACGGCGGCATGGATCAGACCGAACAGAGACATTCCTCTTGTATCTGACATGTCGGGTCCATTTAAGTCAACCTGAGTCAGAAAGAACTGGCGATGACAGCAGCTGAAGGTCTCTTTAGTACTAATGTGCAGTTATTAGTCTCTTTGGTATCTCAGATGACCAACCAGTTTTAATAATCGTGATGATTACAACATATTTTATTTCTGCTTTTCTGGATACATAAATGTATCTCATATAAAGTTTAAAAAATGCCCAAAGCACAGCTAGGGGGCCACAGCAGGTCGCAGGTAGAGCGCGTGCTTTGGGAATGAACAAGCCAGGGGCTGCGGGTTCAAATGCAGAACAGTGCATCAGGAAGGGCCTCTGGCCTTAATCCCCTGCACCTGCCCTAGGATGGACTGGTGATCTATCCAGGGTGTTTGTTCACCTTCCACCTATGAGTGCTGGGATAGGCCCTGGCACATTTGTGACCGACTTCGAATAAGAAGTTGATGATGACATGACAAAGAATAATGTATAAATCAATAAGAAATTATGAAAGCTACGAATACTAATACTATATCTGCCATACTTCTGCCGCTGTGGTTCAGCTCAGGAGGTAGGGGGAACATCTAGTAATCAGAAGATTGGTGGTTTGATCCCAGCCCTTGCATAAAGTGTGTCAAAGTGTCCTTGAACAAGACACTGGGGCCCCCTAACACATCCCTGGCCACTGCTGCTCCTATGCAATAGGAACATAATAGGATGGGTTAAATGTACAGAACAAATTTTGTTGTACGTATGGACAACAAAATAAAGCTTCTTCTTTTTCATGGAGGCTCTCACAGAATGTTCACCTATCACTCGACATTGAGATGTGACAGCAAATCAAAGTTCAAAGACCATCACCATAGACTAGACTGGAGAGTCCCACAAGATACAGGTTGCTGCTCTGACACAAAGCAGGAAGTGCATCATCCTGTGGGCGGGTACAAGCGGGAATGGGACACAATACCGATCTTTTTTTTCTTTTTTAACAACCCTAAAGAGGAGGTGGCAGTAAAAATAGCTGTGAATGAGGAACTTAGTAAAGCTGTCATCAAGCCTATTAAACTCTGTGGAACATCCGGCCACTGGGACTGAACCATTTTCCTATTTGTTTGTGTTTTTGGGAGATGTTTGCGTCAGGTTTGTACGTGTGAAAAGAGATGTGAGGATGGAGTGCCCTGAATCACGTACAGCGCTCCCAGAAAGAGGTTTTCTCCTCATCACGCATGTGTTCTTCCAGAGCCTCTGCATGGACACACAAATTTGAAGAAGTACCCTCATACACACAGAGCACTTTTACCTATGTCCACATAATCATCTCAAACAACTGATAAGACACACACAGAGATGCAGAGCAGTGAAGCAATCTTCTGTTCACGAAAGCAAGGAAAGGCCTAGTATAGGTACAAATGAGGTCCTGCACACACACTCTCTCATCCAGTAACACACATGCATGTGCAAGCACACACAGGGACACAGAGTTCCACGCAGAAGCGTACACACTCCTTCTGACCCATTTCTTACTATTGGCCAGGTACGAAAGGCCACCCCTTTGGAACCCAACAGGCAGAGGTCATTTATGTGTCGCCTTGTGTT
Organism: Regalecus glesne; assembly: GCA_900302585.1. Classification (NCBI taxonomy): domain Eukaryota; kingdom Metazoa; phylum Chordata; class Actinopteri; order Lampriformes; family Regalecidae; genus Regalecus; species Regalecus glesne. Next base: position 3,361 of record OMLC01094345.1, on the reverse strand, counting down.
TAGAGAAGAACATCCGCTAAGTATACACATGTACGCATGTACACACACACACACACACACACACAAAAACACACACACACACACAAACACACAAACACACACACACACATGCACCAGCAGAAGCACAAGTCCTTAGTCACGTCCTGTGTTTGGAAATCCATTTCTTCTGCTCCCATTAGGGCTGACCTGGCTGGATGATCAGTCACCACAGACAGAACCCTGGACCTGGACTCAAGCATATAGATTCAAGTCCTGTCCGCCTACCATTATTTCACTCATAAGGGTTTATAAATGTTAAATGATTACAACCCCATCTCCCACAGGTCATCCGGTTACGCAGTATAGGTCCAGTAGAGACACACCACGTTAGGTGAGCTTTGACCTAAAAGTCAGTGTCAGAGCTGTTGGTTCGAGTTCCTGCAAAAGTTCAGGTGAATCTCTCTCCTGTCCTATCTCTTTAACCCGTGGCACTGAAGTGCCTATAAAAAAGGCAGCCAATTTTCACAGCATTGGTCTGCATTTGAACATTTGCATTTGCCTGTCTATGGCTGATCCAGAGACTGTGATACATGCATGTGTTACATCCTGACTTGATTACTATAATGTTCTTTTCAGGTCTGCCACATGCTAGCAGTAAAAGTCTTCAGATGGTTCAAAGTGCTCTAGCCACAATCCAAAGACTAGAACATGTGACCATGTTACACCAATTCTTGCCTCCCTTCATTGGCTTCCAATAGGCAGCACCCTCTTATCCCTGAACGAACATACTAATTTGCATGGACCGTAATAGAGCTAAGGTCATGAAGGGTCATGACCTCTCCCTCCCCATGGATCTCAACTGGGCAAGACGAGGGCAGCTACTGTGCTCTTAACGGGGCTTAATGACACTTTAGTTACTGCTATCCCACAGCGAGGCCTTGGAGAGGGTCCTGATAGGAGTCAAGGTCCCAGAAACAATTGCAGCTCTGTAGGCTTTCCTGTTCCGTATGAACTACAGCACTGTCAGAGCCTTTTAATGGGACCCTGGTGAAAGGCACTGGAGGATGGGGCCACAACCAGTACCTAGCATGGAAGAATGGGCCTGTGGCAGCCATGCCATCCTGCACGTCTCTATTCTCAGCTGGCTCCTTTCAGAGGACAGTTGCACACAGAGCACTCACATGGGTGCCAAAGACAGTGGAAGTCTGACAATAATGAAGCACAAATGATAAATGTGTGTTGGTGCAGTTGATGCAAGGGACAAACCGACACCGAAATACACACCATGGTCATACACAGGAATGCATAACAAGAGTGCATACACATGACAAACTACAGAAAAAATATTGTTGACATGATGCACCCCATGCAACCGGGTGTATTCCTGTCCACTCAACTAACGGCCATCCCAATGAACACAGATATTATTGTAAACACAATAAAAGTGTATGAACCACATGGAAGCTAAGTCCCCTGCAGTTTGGAACCACACGTGTTCCCATTGTCCTGGAATCAAAACCCTCCAGAGCTCCAGCTCCTCCAGTTCCATACAATAAATTCTAGATCTGTTTCATGCATACAAAGGTCAGTTTTTACAAGCCATGATTAGTCCCATATTGTGTTTGTATATATATATACACACACATATATATATATACACATACTCACACACACACACACACACACACATTATTTCCTTGCCGGTACATAAGCTGTGTGTTATGGTTATAATCAATGGTAAACACGATAATGGTTGATTAGCCATCATTATTGACTGTCCTCTGGCCCGTGTTTACAGACTTGTGGAGAAGCCGACTTTGGACACTGAGCCCCTGACTGCTCCCCGCGTGGTGCACGTCGGCTCTGCTCACTCCTCCTAGACAACAGGAGGAGTTGAATGCAGAGAAAGCGTTCCAGCGGCCGTGGTCCTGTGGTACATAAAACTATTCTACCGAGCAGCTGCAGAAGACATGCTCTTGACCTCTTGTTGTAGTGTTTACGGCGCCAAACGGCCCACTTCACAGCGTCGAGGCTGATGGGCTAAAAAAAGACAAATTTCTTCCCTTTCTTCCCTGGGTGGGGTTGGTGGTGGACCGCCAAACCACAGAGATACGTTACTTCTCCACCGCGGTGAGAACAGAGCCATACCATCACAGACTAACCCTTCCCTGGCCAAGCCAAACTAATGTCCACACACACTCCAAGTTAGCCTGGTCCCATGGATCTGACCCTGGTCTGCTTTCCTGCTGCTGCTGCTGTGTGTGCTGTGTTTGTCCCGTCACATGTAGGCCTGGCAGCACTTTGATAACGTCTCATTATGACGGGACAGACGGGCCCTCTGTTGTCAGGAGCACCACACGGCAAACAGACTCTGATGGCTTTTCTCAGGGCAGGAGGAAGGAGGAGGAGGAGGAAGGAGGAGGGGTGAAAACACCAGGTCACCATATTGTGTCTCGTTATGGAGCATTTTGACACGAGACCGCTGATGGTGTTCAGTTCTCACACCGAGAAGCTACGTGGGAACCAATCGGGGCATCCCTTAGTGCACCAGAAGCAGAGAGGACGCTCTCCAACATCTGCCGCGATTGGCCAATCGCAACAGTTACATCAGTCCTCATTGGCTGGGAGATGCATCCTCCATATACTTTTGGTTTTTTTCCAGCGGATCAGCAAATCCAGATCTAGAATAAGTGGTCCATCTCTACATGTCACCATTAGCCCCCCACACTATGGAGGGACGTGGACTCAGATGGAGTTTGGGGGGATCGGGGGGGAAGCATGATGACCTTTTCCCTCATCTCCCATAACACAGTTTTAGTGAACATACAGTAAATTTGGATGCGGACCGACTTCCTCAGGTAGAACCTGGACGTGGACACTGACTGACTGCAGCTCCACATGACCCGTCCATCTCACCTTAGCATCAGAACGACTCGCAGGCATTCATGTAACCTCACTAGTAGGCTCTGGAAGTTCAGCTGGCTGGTGTGGGTGACTCAACACAACAAACCAGACGACACCACAAACAGCAACACGGCCCAGCAGTCACCCAAACAGCAACACGGCCCAGCAGTCCCCCAAACAGCAACACCGCTCCACGTGAATGTGGGCTGGCTCAGACGGAGCTGATCTGTATTAACAAATGACAGGACCTGAGGGCACGGAGTGAAGAAAGCAGGCCGTGAGAAGAATCAAAACATGCATCAGGGCGAGTTTGCCCTGTTTTTTCTTTCATTCGCTAGGTTTTTCTGCCTTTAGTTACTTTTGAGCCAGATGTCGTGGGTTCGAGCCCACCTCGGAGAATCAGGAAGGGCATCCATCCAACATGGGGACCAATCACAACATGTCAAAATAAACCTCATATGTCAGAGCCTGACGATGG
>OMLC01094344.1:5000-12324 GCA_900302585.1 Regalecus glesne | reverse complement strand
TTGTATATGAGAGAGAGAGAGAGAGAGAGAGAGAGAGAGGTAAATGGATTGTTCAGAGAGCCAAATTAAAAGGAGTGATGCATATTGTTTTAAGCTCTGGCAGCCCCTACAGACCCAAAGGCCTGGCTTGCAGGCTCCACCTGCTCCTCCCCCCGGGAGCCTGGTTCCTGATCCGTGGCCCTTTCTCCTCTCCCTGAGTCCCAAGCCTCTCCTCTCTCTCTTCTCTCTTTTCACTCCTTTGTTTGTTTGTTTGTTCGTTTGAGCCCGAGCCCTCTATCCTTTCGTCTCGATTCTTGGCTCATTTCCTCTTCCCTTCCCATCAGAGTTTCCAGAGCTGACACTTATTTCCTCTCTCTCTGCCCCCCATATCTCTCCCTCATTCCTTAGTTCACCTCCTCCATTCTTTCCTCCTGTGGAAGAAAACTCCAAGTCTTTGCTTAGGTTCATTGAGTTGTATTATTTCTACACATATGCAAAGAGAGAGCAGGAACTAACTTGGAGATACAAGTCACTGAATTACCTTTCCCTCACTGATTTCCACTGTATAGGGTGGCATAGATAGCGTCTCATATGGAATTTGGGGCTGCATAGTTCAGTGGGTAGAGCAGTCGTCTGGTCATTGAAGGGTTGCAGGTTCAATCTTTGGTCTTCCAGAAAGCATGTCGAAGTGTCCTTGAGCAAGACACTGAATCTCTAACTTTTCCCCGGAGGCCAAAATGATGGCTTCTCACTCCTCCTGTACTTTAGGATGGACTGAATGGAGAGGAAAAATTCCACTGGCTTGTGTTGTGTGGTAATAAACTGGCAAAATATGTACAAAAATGTGTCCCTTTTCACACAGCAGTTTCTGAGGATGACAACACACTGTCGCTCTGTAATGCTGCCATGCGTGTTCATAGTGATTCCTGGTTCCCTTTGGAGACTTATTAAAGCTTATTCTTACAACAGGCAGTAGTACTTAATGAATCACTGCTGGAGAATGGGATAAAATTACAGACTGCCGTGGACATGAGGGGTCTTTTGTAGTCGTTAGAAGGCAGGTTTAAACACATTGTTCAATTGTCCCTTAAAATATTGTTGCATAGCTGTCTGCCAATGGTGAGATGTCTAAAATCTCCAAATTGAAGCCACTAATTAAAATGGTATCATAACCAATATGCATGATGGGAAAAACTAAACCCCTTTGCTGGAAAAAATGGAATTGCTCTCTAACATGGAGCCTCCCCTATATCACCCATCTCCTCTAGCTTGAGCTAATGCAGCATTGGGGAAGGTAACTTGAACTTGACTGTAAATACTGATATAACAGTTAAACTGAGCTGATCTGAGACTATTCAGTCCAATGATATAATCAATGTAAATAGATGTAAAGGTTGAAATCTCTTTACTTATATAAGTAGTGAGTATGATAATCAGCATTTATATGTTATTCAAATGAAACAAAAGACGAACGGAAGAATACAACCTTCCAACCTCCCTGATGAATGTGCTCTCTCCTCTGAAGCCCTTCCTTGGAACAGCCCTCCTGTTTCTCACTCATCACCCCTTTGCCCTCTCCTCTACTCTCCAGCACCTGCTCCTCTCCTCGTCACTCCTCTCTTTTCTTGTGTTTCTCTTCTCTTTCTGGACAAACCCACCAATATTTCTCCACCCTCAGCTTCACATCTTGGCCCTTTTCAACTCCAGTCTTTGCAAACTCTCTGCTCTAGTCTTTTCTTTTGCCACTTCTTGCCTCGTGGATTTGGCAGAGATTGAAGTAACCTGGCCCGCCTCTGCACCAGACCGACTGCAACTCTTTAAACTGATTGAAAGCACACACACACACACACACACCACACACACACATACGACACACATACACACACACACTCACACAAATTTATACTATTTCAAATGCATAACTGCACAATAGAAATTGGTGGAGCATCATGAACAAAGAAAGAAGATTGAGGCTGCATGCAAACATCTCCAATGACGCAGCTCCCTTTCCACGGCCTCAAATCAGTGTAGAAACACAACTATAAAAATCTAAATGAACCCAATCAGTTAGAAAAAGAGAAGCAGGTTGCACGTGGTGTTAAAATGATTACAGCTACTCTTTATTGAGTGTAATCATTGTCCTCCAGTCACCCTGGGGGATGACTGCACATCCATAGGTAGTTTGATCCGTCAGTCAGGTCTACATACAGTAAGGTAAAGGTTGACACACTATTTACATTACCCAAGCTGTAATGTTACAACGTCGTTTCAGTAAGGTGACATGTACTTTTAATATGGCTTGATAAAGTAGTCTGACTTCACACGGTGACCAAACTGTATGGAGTAATTGCATGGATCTTTGTCCAGGAAAACCCAGGTCGAAGGTTGGGATAAAAACGACGCAGAGACTTTGTGTGGGAATGTTATTCCGCTCTCTCCAAGTAGCCTATCATCGATATTTGAGTGGATTAATTTCTGGCCAACCATCAATGGACATGAGCTAGGATTTAGCAGGATTTACCTACTCAGGCCTCTCCTTCATACCAAGTTTGTTAAGAATCAGACTCATCGTCCATCTTTATCCATTATAAGCACTGTTATTAAACCTTACAACCGAGACAAAGGCAAAATTATGACAAAATACGTTGACCCTTTTCATATCCCAGTTAGATTATAATAAGATCTAGATCTCTACACTATTAAATATTTGCATTTTATTTGGTATTTTGCCAGTGTGTCTCAGTCTCACTAACTTCATTTATTTTCCTGTCAAGTGTTTTCCTGATTAAAAAGGAAATGACAGATATTCTCACCAAGTAACATCCACATCATCCTCATACACACAGTTGTAATGAACAGTATATAACCACCCGCAAAGCACCGGTTAGTATAAGAACACCCAGCATATTAGCAACAAAGGTTGATGATATTCTCCATTCATTTCACCAATTTATTACAATTACGGCATAACAATGCCATTTGAAGTCTATTTCACATTTCACAATTAGTACCCACTTTGTGGAGGTGGACACAGATTTGCATTAAGTTTGGGGGATTAAGGCCAGATGCCCTTCCTGATGCCCCACGGTGGGTTTGAGTATATGCCATTTAATCAAGTGAAATCAAATTCATAATAGTGCAAAATGAGATATCTCTTTGAAAGCCATACAGAAATAAAGAATTTCACAAAAAACAGCTCTGACACATGGATTGATAAAGAAACATTTAAAGTGGCATTGAAAATGAACAATACAACTATGACAGACTGAAATAAAACCACATTCAGATCAAGCCCTTCTCGCAGTATAAGCACTGGAGATTATTTCCTTTGGTGCTCATACGAGACCTATTCTGAATCTTTCCACCAAAAGATACATGTCACACATGTGCACTCCCTTGTGTACCTAAATAGGCATGTATGCGCATAATACAACTTAGTTCAAGTTTGCACATGAAAATACACAAAAAGGTCACTGTCATTTTGGGAGCCAAGACTTTGGAGTAAAGATTAAAGGTTAAATATATGATTACCTTAATGTACTCACAGACCTCCGTAGAACGAGATACACTTACAGGGCCTTAGGAAAATGACCTCGAGAGCGCCGAATGGCGTTAAGACCAATCTGACTGTGCACACACTGCTCTCTAGTGGCTAAATGGAATAACTGCAGTTCTACATTCTTTAAATTTGAATTCGATTAAAATACCTACATTACCAGCAAATATTCTCACAATCCTTGCAAATAAAAATGACTTTTGAGGGAACACAGCCATAAGACTGCATTCACGTGGATTTAAATAGGCACATGTTTTGCTTCTCCATCCCAATTTCTCCACTGTGGACTAACAAGTGTACCTTATTTTGATGAGGCTGATGAAGATACACACGCATGCATTCCAGCTGTTAGTTCTTATTTATCTGGATGTTGTGATGGGTTCATTTCAGGAGAAATTTAAAGGATTAAACTATACCTTTATTCAGTGTTGACAGATTTCCACACTTATCCAAGGGCAAGACGCGTAAGGCAAAGAGAAAACTGCCACAGGGACAGTAAGACAGTCAACAAATTATTCAGGGACAAATTATTCAGTAGCATGTAGATTAAGAGGTGATTCACTTCATGTGGCCTACATATAAATGCTCACTTTGAACCAGTGACCTGCAGTTCCATCTTTCAGATATTCTACAATGGGATGAATGGAAGGTAAGAATAATGCCTTCATCTGAGAGAGCTGTTGTCTGGACTGGCAGGATGACCAGTGGATGTTCAGACCCTGTCTATTATATCCACGTGTTAATCAGAAAGCAGCCAGCAGTGCAGACAGGCCTGGGTTTGCTGTCAATCTGACTCAGTCTACCAATATTTTCCATTCTTGGTTCAAACGTCCAGGTCTGGGATTGATTCCTGCTTAAGAAGAATTTCATTTTCAGACCCTGTGCCTACATCTGAGTCGAACAGAGAGTGGTCCGAGTTTGGTGAGTGTGTGTGTGTTTGTGTGGCTGAATTGCTGCTAGCATCACTGTCCTCTGAGTTGTCCGTCCTGGAAAACAGACCAAAGTCCAGATGGCCTGTAGGGGAAACACCAGCACTACTCTCACTTTCTCCATCATAGTAGAAGTCCTCCACGTCAGTAAACCACTCTGGCCAGAACCTCCTTCGCATGCGCTCGCAGAACATGGCCAGGTTGATCAGCTCACCTATGACATACATACAGAGAGCGGAGGGATTTGCAATGTACACTGCAATGCTTTCATGTGTTCATATTCAATGATTGTGTCGTTGGCAATGAGTCTCCAAGAACAGAAATAGGACTTTTCATTTTTTTTAAACTGACATTACAAGTTATCATTTCAGATTTGATAAGAAGACAGAAAGACACACTGGGGATCACAAAAAAGAGGTGAATCAGTTCAACTGGATCAGCAGTTTGAAACAGGTGACTTCTTCAGTCTGAGCTGACTGATAGCATTCCCCTCCTTATAAACAGTGCATTGATACCACACAACAATAGGCTGGGTTCATATGCAAGTTGGGTGATCAACTGCACATTCAGTGGCAATGAGCACTATTCACAAAGGATTGGGGAATATTTGCAATCACGGCATTGTAAGACGCTGACAGATGTACTCTCAGGCCACCACCCCTATTCTAAGATGGTCGTTCCCTCTTGACATAAATGGCCTCCTTCACCCCCCTTTCAAACCAGTGTTCCTCCCTATCAAGGATGTAGACTCTGCGGTCTACACCCATCTACAGGGTGGTGGCCACTCATTCAAGGATGATGATGTTCACATCCTTGATAGGGAAGAACGGGGGGGGGGAATGTTTTGTTTTCAGCTCAGACTGATGTCACCTGGTGAGTGATGAAACGTTTCCAAATAAACTTCTGATCCAGTTGAACTGATTCACCTCTTTTCTGTGATTTCCATTCCTGGATTATTGAGCATGCATCAAGACACACACTGGGGATGTGTTTCGAAGTGCTTCTTTAAATGGTCCCATCCCTTTGTTCAACACTCTTCAATAACAAAATACGTGAGTTGAACTTGATTTATGCTGTTTCCAGCTGTTATTTCGGGTTCTCACGGTATTTTATGCCTTTGATCTTTGTGGGAACGAAACGGTCTCTGAGGTTTTAAAATGTTAAAAACATGAATTTACAAATAAAAGTCTACATCAGATGCAGTTTTGCGATGGCATGTCAGTGTCATCTAGTGGGTAGAATAATACTTACACTTAAAACAATCAATCAGAATCTTTCACTGTAACATTAGGAAGAGCATCCGGTGTAAAACCTTTGCCAAATCAAATATGCGGATCATAAATCAGATTTCCTTGCTAGATTGGTCAAGGCCCAGGTTACCAATGACTGCCTCCTGTGCTGTCGGCCAGCCGTTTGCCGATGGAAACTATGTGGTGTGTCGGTGAGAGTCAGGACTGTGAGTGTTGGCACTATGACTGGTTCACAGAGAGACTTGGCTGTTATGATGAAGAGAGGGTAGGTCGATATACCGTATGTGCAAGAAACCAGGTGGAAGGGGACAAAGACCAGGAGCATTTGAGGTGGGTTCAAGCTCTTCTACCATGGTGCAGATAGGAGGAACATTGGGTAGGGGTAATCCTCAAGGAAGATTATGTCAAGGCTGTGTTGGAGGTGAAGAGAGTGTGAGATAGAATGATGAGAATGAAGCTGGATATTGAAGTTATTATTGATGTTATCAGCGCATGTGCCCCTCGGGTTGGGTACAGGAGAGAAGAATTCTGGAGTGAGTTGGAATAAGTGATGGATAGTGTACCCAAGGAGGAGAGTGGTAATTGAAGCGGACTTCAAAGGAGATGTTGGGGAAGGGAACAGGGATGATGAGGGGGTGATGGGTATGTATGGTTTCAAAAAGAGGAATACAGATGGATGGTAAACGGTGGTGAATTTTGCAAAAAAGGATAGAAATGGTTGTAGTGAATACATATTTCAAGATGAGCAAGGAACACATGGTAATATATACGAACTGAGAAAAATGCACACATGTGGCTCATATCTCCTACAGAAGGCACAATCTAAGAGGAATTGGAGACTACAAGGTTAGGACAAGTGAGGACATAGCTAGGCAGCATCAGATGGTGGTCTGTGGGATGACTTTGGAGATCAAGAGGAGGAAGAGAGTGAAGGTGGAGCCAAGGGTCAAAGTTGAAGAAGGAAGACAGTGGTGTGGTGTTTAGGGAGGGATTAAGGTTGGCACTGGGTAGTAGTGAATAGTTGATGGATGGCTGGGCAACCACTGCAGATACAGTGAGGGGGTTAGCTAGGAAGGTAGTTCGCGTGTCAACTGGACAGAGGAAGGAAGACAAGGAGACTTGGTGGTGGAATGAGAAAGTACAGCAGAATATACAGAGGAAGAGGTTGGCAAAGGTGAAGTGGGAAAGCCAGAGTGATGAAGAATGTAGAAAGAAGTAAAATAAGATGTATAATAAAGCAAAGACAGAGGTGGGGAAGACAAAGGTAGATACATATTGTGATTTTTGAAAGGTTGAAGACGGCATAGCTCAGTGGGTAGAGCAGTCATCTGCCAATCAGAAGGTTGCAGGATCGATCCCCGGCCCTGCATACAGCATGTTGAGGTGTCCTTGAGCAAGACACGGAACCCCTAACTGCTCCTCGAGCGCCATATGTTAGCAGCTCACTGCTCCTATACAATAGGTTGGGTCAAAAATGCAGAGAAATCTAAATTTCCCCTTAAGGGAATCATTATTAATATCATCATTAAGACTAAGGAAGGATAAAAGGACTTGTATCAATTATCTTGGCAGATAGACCAAGCTGGGAATGGTTCTCAACAGGTTAGGGT
>OMLC01094342.1:0-15812 GCA_900302585.1 Regalecus glesne | reverse complement strand
TACCTGGACGTGGCAGAAAGAGGAAACTATCAACAGCTGCCACTAGAGTCCTGAGGAGACAAGTAGTAAGAAACCCTCGACTGACTGCAAAAGACCTGCATCAAGACTTGGTTTCACCTGGCACTGATATTTCAGTTTCCACAGTAAGACACATACTAAACACTGAAGCGTTCCATACCCAACCTCCAAGATGTACACCACTACTGACCCAAAAAGACAAGAACAGTTGGATCCAATTTGCTCTGAACTATATAAATAAGCCAAAGAGGTTTAGGGATTCTGTTCTGCGGAGCGATGAAACAAAATTGGAACTTTTTGGACCTATGGATCAGCGGTACTTCTGGAGGAAGAAGAATGAAGCATACACTGAAAAGAACACCCTGCCTACAGTAAAGCATGGTGGTGGCTCGGTGATGCTCTGGGGCTGCTTCACTTCCTCTGGTACTGGAAACCTGCAGTGTGTGGAGGATAAGATGGATTTAATCAAGTATCAGGAAACCCTGGGAGAAAATGTCATGCCATCTGTGAGGAAACCAAAGGCTGGGTGTCTTTGGACCTTCCAGCAGGACAATAATACCAATCATACCTCAAAGTCCACTGAGGCTTGGTTTCAGAAGAAGTCCTGGAAGATACTAGAGTGGCCATCACAGTCACCTGACTTGAACCCCATTGAACATCTTTGGTGGGATTTGAAAAAGGTGGTTGCAGAACACAAACCCGAGAGTATTCGTGAGCTGGAGGCCTTTGTCCATGAGGAATGGACTAAGATTCCTCAGGAACACTGCCAGAAGTTGGTGTCTGGCTATGCATCATGTTAGCACCAGGTCATAACAGTAAAAGGGTGCTCTACCAAGTACTAAAGATGTTTGTCATGAGGGGGTTGAATCATTTTGAGACTGCAGTAGTCATTAAAAGCAGCTTTTTTGTTGAATTTGGAGAAACCACCTGTAATATTAGTTATGTTGAGCTATTCAAAATGTTCTTGCTTGATTTGTTTTTGTAAACAACTGCTTTGTTTATTTGAATAATAAACCTGATTTTCAGTGATGAATAATTTTTATTGCAATTGTACATACACATGAGCATTAGGTTCTTACAGTTGCCAAAGTTTTACTCCTACTCTCCCTCCACATACTGAATATGCACATAGTATTTTCTTTCTTGCACATATGCTCTCTGGTAATGTTCGCTTTTAATTTATCTTTTATACTATTGGATTTTTTAATAATATCCATTCCCTTTTTTCCCATCCAAATTCTCCAAGGTACACCCTACTGGGTCAGTCACTTTGATGCCCCTCTAGAATGTCAACAGGAGGGAGGAAGCCGTAGCATGTCTTGATGCATGCTCAATAATCCAGGTAGGGAAATCACAAAAAGAGGTGAATCAGTTCAACTGGATCAGAAGTTTATTGAGAAACGTTTCGTCACTCACCATGTGACTTCTACACCCACCTACAGTCGAGTGGCCACTCATTCAAGGATGATGATGTTCACATCCTTGATAGGGAGGAACGCTGGTTTGAGAGGGGGGTGAAGGAGGCCATTTACGTTAAGAGGGAACGACCCTCGCTGAATAGGGGGGGTGGCCTGAGAGTACGCCTATCGGTGTCTTACAATGCTGTGATCGCAAACATTCCCCAATCCTCTGTGATTGGTGCCCATTGTCACTGAATGTGCAGTTGATCACCCAACTTGCATGTGAAACCAACCTATTGTTGTGTGGCAGCAAGGTACTGTTTATAAGGAGGGGGATGTTTGCCTTCAGCTCAGACTGAAGAAGTCACCTGGTGAGTGACGAAACGTTTCAAAAATGAACCTCTGATCCAGCTGAACAAATTCACCTCTTTTTGGCATTTCAACATTAGGATTTAATTGATGTGAATATACTTCAAATTTGAGACAGAATATGTAAGAAAGTCACACTCATGGGTATCCTGTAATGTATCCATTAAAAAAGCTCCTCTTTAGTTGGGGACTCTGTAACTGTGATTAACCATCATAGTAATCACATTTTATATAGACATGATCAAATTTGCTTCAGGAGGGGAAAAGAATCCCATTCAAACCTTATAAAAATAGTACAATATGCATAGCCATTGCTCACCGGAGGACTGCCAATGATATACACTTTTCACCAAAACTCATTTATTAACAGTATCAGATTTTTTCAAAACAATGCCAATAGCAAATTCAGTTTTTTTCCAAGGACAAAAACAATCAATTCTTTTTCAAGGCCTATGCCTTTGTGTTTATAAATAATGTGCAATTTCTCACTCAGTCAAAAACAAATATTTATTACCCCTTTGTGTGCCATGCAAGTGTACACTACTGAAGGTGAAGCATGCAGAATGATCCAGCTCTAAGAAACAACTAAACCCACAGCATAGAAGATAAGCACACCTCAAGAAGACATGAACTGTTATGACTTTGCAAGTCCTTAGCACTACTTCTGGGGATACCATGTGACACTCCCACCAACTGGTATCTGGTACTTCCATTACAGTTTGGAGAAGGCAGTCAGTAAGGATCCAGTCAGCACAACACATGAGGCCAGAATGAATACAGAGCAGTTTCCAAAACCCTGGGAAAAAAATGACAGTTATATTGGGAAATCTGAAGGTGTAGCATTTGGAGACTGGTCAAGAGCTAGGGTAAACTGTGTTAAAGGCCTCTTTAAAGATGGGGTCTTTAGTTCAGCTGCACGACTTGAGGTGGAGTATGGAATCTCCCCCAGAGACAACTACTTTAGATATTTTCAGGTTCAGGACTTTGTGAAAAAGACAGTCTCACCATCCCTTGAGGTACCATAAGCTGGATGGATAGACAATTTATTGGACATGGACCCAGTACATACAGAAGTGGTGTCCATGCTTTATAGAAATATTCAGAGAGGGGCATGCTCACCACTCAACAGAATAAAAATAAAATGGAAGGAGGAGTTAAATTTGACATTACAGACTTGGATTGGCAACAGGCAGTGGAATTAATACATTTTTGCTCTGTGTGTAAAACATGGGTTGGTGCAATTTAAAGGTAGTCCATAGATTACATTATCTAGAGACAAATTGGCAAGGATTTATCCAGGGGCTGACCCAGCCTGCCCTAGGTGCAAACGGGTACCAGCTAAAATAAGTCACATGTTCTGGTTTTGCCCTAAGCTGGAGGGGTTCTGAGTGGAAATTTAAGAGATTTTCATACATTTGTAATGTAGGTATAGAGCCCAATCCTCTGATGACCATCTTTGGGGTAGTACCAAGTAAAACAATATCAACAGCAAATCAGAGGAAAGTAATAGCCGTCTCATCATTGCTGGCGAGGAAACTGATCTTATTTAATTGGATAAAGACAGTTCCGCCATCTCATAAATGCTGGGTAGAGGTGATGGCACATCTTAAATTGGAGCAACTTGTATTTTCTTCACAAGGTTCTGCTATGAAATATAAGGTTTGGCAGCCTTTTATTTTGAGCATGAGTTCCCTCTTGTGTCAACATGAATAAAAGTCATCAGTCAAATGTATCTGAGGAAGACCGGAACTTGTGACTCCCCCACCCCTCCCCCCTGAGTGTAGATGTTGTGTCAGCTTGATTTTTGTTTTGTATAATCCAAGTATGTTACCCAAGTTTTGCTGTACTGTATTTATATTTTTTATACAATAAAACCAATAAAAAATGGATTATATTATAGAGTATGAACAGGAAAATACACTCTGTTTTAATTAAATGATGTCCTTCAATCCATCATCAACCACTTATCTGAAATCAGGTCACAGGGTAACTGGAGCCCATCTCCGTTCTCATTGGGTGAGAGGCGGGGTACACCCTGTATAGGTTCTCAGTCTATCACAGGGCAGAGCAGTTAGGGGAACAGTGTCTTGCTCAAGGACACCTCGACACGTTGCTCTGCAGGACTGGGGATCGAACCTGCAACCTTCCAATCGCCAGGCGACCACTCTACCCACAGAGCCATGCCATAATTAAATGATATGTTAAAAAAAATACGGAAAATTTCTAACAGGAACTGACTGACATTTCACACAAACAAAATTTCTTTCAGGTCCAACAATTTGGAACAAGCTCAATCAAGCAAAATCCATTGCAGAGGCCTAAGCGCAGTGATGAGAGAGGGGTCAATTTTTACACATCATGATTTGACTAAGAGCAGTGACCCTTGTCATAGATTACTTCAAGAGCTACATTTAGATAGGTTTTCTTTCTTACTAAATGTCTGTCAACTTGATAAGGGGAATAATCAGCTGGTGTAGCTATAAGTTGGATAGAAAACCTGAGTACTAAATACATTTGGTTCTTCACGGCACATGATGGAACACCACATGTCATGAATCTACAATCAAGTTTAAAAACATCCAGACATGGACGTGTTCTCCCAACAGATAGAGTGAGAGGTCCAGAGTATTAGTATGAATTTAAAGGCAGATGTAGGAAGACCTATATCAACAATGATGAGTGACTTCTGTATTCATTGAAATAAATTACCAAATTTGTTAGTTATTAAAGAAATCTATGCAGATGTGCAGAAACTGAACGAAATAATTTATTTAGAGAAGGGAAGTTGGTCATGGGTCTCAATATGTCAAATACAAGCCAATTAAGCCAACTCATGAACCACTTGTATCAACTGTACTGTATATGATGCTCATAAGTGAAAATTGTTTTTTTTTAATTAAGCATCGTTTACAATTAGCAAATTTGTCTTTGGGGTATGGGAGGGCAACATGTAAAATGTCTGAAACTATAGCTTGTATATCTTGATGCATGCTCAATAATCCAGGTAGGAAAATCACAAAAAGAGGTGAATCAGTTCAACTGGATCAGAAGTTTATGAAGAAAAGTTTCGTCACTCACCAGGTGACTTCTTCAGTTACTTCTCAGACTGAAGAAGTCACCTGGTGAGTGACGAAACGTTTCTTCATAAACTTCTGATCCAGTTGAACTGATTCACCTCTTTTTGTGATATAGCTTGTATAGTCGCTAATGATCAGGCTCACATTTAATATTAGTCAAGGTCAACCGGTTTGTTGCCATGATGGAGCACATACAGACCCACTATCTGTCCAACAGCAATGAAAAGACTGATGTTCAGTGTGAATTCTTACCCTAACCTCCCTGAAAACCAAGGACCCCCAGAGGGCAGCGACCAGGCCATACCCCTAGCAGGACCAAGGAAAGAAATACTGGTTATCAGGTGAAAAGTGAACATGTGCCTGATTAGCAAATGCAGAATCAGTAATTTGCCAGTTTGTCTTGATGCATGCTCAATAATCCAGGTATGAGAATCACCAAAAGAGGTGAATCAGTTCAACTGGATCAGAAGTTTATTCATAAACGCATCATCACTCAAACAGGTGACCTCTTCACTGAAGAGGTCACCTGGGGACATACTCTGTGTAGGGTGCCAATCTATCACAGGGCAGAGCAGTTAGGGATACAGTGTCTTGCTCAAGGACACCTCAACATGATTCTCTGTAGGTGTGGGGATCAAACCTAAAACATCACGCTCGTTATGACCTTTCTACCCACCGAGCCATTTGTGGCTACATTCTGTTGCCAGCCTTGATTTCCTGAATACAAACTCGTCTGAAAATCAAATTCTTACAGTATGTATCCACCATTTTAAACTTTTCACACCATCTAGTATCCATTTGCCAGCACTATCTGTTAGCGTATCATACCATCATGAACTCACCGCAGTGATGATTGGAAAGGTAATGACAGCACTTAAGTAGTTATTAGCCAAGAACCAGCAGTATGTGGCCAATGTCCACATCACACCAGAAAGAAATCCTGTCAGAGAGAGAAGATGAGCTATTTACAAACACAGCCCCACGCATAGACACTCACAAATTTATATATAATTTCAGTGATGAGCAACTTGTTAGTCAGTGTTGGTGAAGATATCTTTGAAGCTTTCAAACTAGGACTGGCGGAGAAATGTCGTCATGCTGGACCTTCTGTCCAAAAACTCAGTTCTCTCCCATGTCACACTAAATATGACATTCCAGGCATTTGGCAGACACTCTCATCCAGAGCGACGTACAAGTGCATAAAGTCAAGGTACAAAGGATACTGGAACAAGTAACAAGCATCTCTAAGCCTAATAATCTAAAATTCAGATTCCATGTAGTCTGACCTTGGTAAGATAATGGGTTTGGTAAAAATGCATTTAGAGCTTGTTAGATCTGAAAACAATCCATCCATTGTAAACTGCTCATTTAAAGTCCGGTTGCAGAGTCATGCTAGAGACTATCCCAGTCATCATTGGATGAAAGATGGGGAAACGGTCTGGACAGGTCACCATTCCATTACAGGGCTTGAACAGTTGGGTTTTCAGTGTTTTACTCAAGGACACATCAACACACTTTCTGTAGGGGACAGGCATTGAACCACCAATTTTCCAATTACTAGCTGACTGCCCTACCTCCTGAGCTATGCCGCGCATAACAACATGCTGACCAGACAGCAGCTGCATATAATTTAAACACCTGGCAGAGAGTTAGCATATCTTAATGCCCACTATTAGGCTATTAGCATTAGCCATTAATGATTTCCAGTCATACAATGAATTTTCAAATATTTTCAAATGTTTTCAGTCCTGGATTAAAATCTATTAAAATTAATGTATTATATAGGTTCAGTGTGGTGCTCAGGGAGCAGTCATAGGATTCAGTCTTTCTGCAGGGGCCAGGGTTGAACCACCAATGAATGACTACTAGATGACCACCCTATTCCTGAGTAATACAGTTAACGTATCTCCGTTTCCTATAATAAATCTACCAAATGTATACTCCTGCTAGTTGAAATCTCAAATTGTGCAGCAGTTTGGAATATTGTGTGTCCACAGACGCATCAAACATGCAAAATACATGTTAAGACCGGATCAGTCCGATCCCAATCACCAGCCACATTGTTTGTGCTACTAGTAAAACAAACAGATTTTTATAAGGTTTCTAGATGTGTTGTCAATGTGGCAAAGCTGGGGGATCAAAATATGAACACCATCATATTTTCTTAAAACGTATATGGTATCATATAGCCCTGATAGAGAAGATCAAGGGGTGACAAGGGGCAGTTGTCTAACAATCAGCATATTGCAGGTTCAATCCCCAGTCCTGCAGAAGGTATGTCGAGGTTTCCTTGAGCAAGACCGTAAACCCCTAACCGTTCTCCGAGTACCACATGCTGGCTGCTCACTGCTCCTAAACAATAGGATGGGTTAGATGCAGAAAACAAATTCCACAGGCCTATGTCATGAGGCAATAAACTGGAATAATCAAATAAAAAGATGTTCCATTGAAATGCAGTTTGATGTTTTGTGCCACCCTTGCATTACCTACTGCACTCTTACATCAAGTGAAGCAGATTGACTTTGAAGAAGGACCTTTTAAAGGGTTCCATCCATTGTCAACCACTTATCTGAAGTCAAGTTGTGGAGTCATGCAGTGCTCATTGGATGACAGAAGGGGAAACACTCAGAACTTTTCATTTCATTTTCAAAAGTATTTCAGCATTTTATCTATAACTATAATCAGATCATCATATGGAAATACTCATTGGAAATCATATTACAATTACACGTGTAAGGATATAAATAAATAAAAATAAAAAAAGGGTAAAACGAGTTGCTGAACAGAGAAAATCCATAACATTCATGCCATTTACATCAAAAGATCAAGATCATGAAGACATAAATTTACCCCTTCGCAAATATTTGGGGTTTACGACACCCTTTTAATCCTAAAAAATACCATTAGTGCATAGCTTAGGAAGTAGGTTGGTCGTGTAGTTAGATTCAAGATTTCTATTGTCACTCCGGTTGTACAAGTACAGTCATATCAAACTCTTTGGCTGGAAGATTCCATAACAGAAACACGAGCTAAAGATGAATAATGCAAGATAAACGTTTATAATAAAAGGTTTGTGTGTGTATGCGACTACAGAGAGAACGAAGGTTTTTCAGTCTTTTATGAGCTAAACGGGTCTAATCCAGAAGTATTGCCTCTCAAAGTCATTATTCCATTTATTAGAACAAAGCTGCAAATAAATGATCAGTACCTGGTAATATGGCTCTGGAGTACACCCTGGGCTTGTTATTCATGGCTGTGCAGTAAATTAGGAAGTAGATGGTGCTGGCAAGGAAAATGCCTGAGCATTGTGCATAGACATAATCCAGATCTACACACACACACACACACACACACACACACACACAGACATTAAAACCATAAGAATGTGTTTTTACTCCATAAAATAAAGTCTGAATTGCTCTTCCTCATCAATCAAAAAGAAACTTAACCCATTTTACACATTAATACGGCTGCTCCAGGATTCTGCGATGGATTTCGGTAATAATTTGTGTTGAAATGATTATAGACCTACCTGGTTGAGAGGTACATAATCAACCTTTGTCTCAGTTATTCTGAGCATAGAAAATACTTCATTTTCTCTGCACTAGTCAAAAATATCTAACAAAGAATATCCATTTCATTTTACTTTGTTTGTCGACTAACATTTTAAATCCTGCTTCAAAAACAAACCCAAGTTGAATATTTAATCATTTGTTTGTAAACTTCCATTAAGACCTTCATGCATGAAGTAATGAGTATTTTACCGTAAAGACTTGCTCCATGAAATATGCTGTCATGGCATGCAGAATGGCTTTTTATGTAAAGGATGGGAGTGAAGGAAGAACCATACAATAGCCCGGAAACCACAGCCAACAAGGAGCCTCTGATAGATAAAAAATTATATGGATAGATAAGATATTCCTATTTTAGTCCCGCAGGCAGAAATTATGGTGTTACAAGCAGAACAGTGGTATATTTAAATTCTAAAAACAGACTTGGCAATTAAAATTGCATATGGCATTATTATTATTGCACAGTGGATTGATGGATAAAGGATACTGTGTGTTTTTATGGAATAAAAATCTTAAACTCTAAATGTTGAATAGGTTTACAAAAAAAGTCATATTATAAACAAGTCACATAAACAAGTCATATTTAAATGCACATGAAAAATATGATTTCAGCACTTGGAGATGTTCTGTGAATTCTTATTCTCATAAAGATTTGTTCTTTAAAACTATATCCGTCAGCAGCTTAATATCCCATTCATCTTTATGTGCATTTGTGGAAAAAACCGAATAAAAGTACATTTTCATTCTGTACACTTTCAATACTTGCTCCTCTCTATTCCCATTTAAATTTGTCTGTCAAGAGCAGATTGATATCGCTTAGCAAGGATGCAAGGAACATCAGTTAAATTGTGAAATTTCACCCTAGAATGAATTGTAGGAACAAATATTGAATAGATAAACGATTCATGTATTAATACATTATCGAACAATTTGATAAACCCTAACTTGGTTTAGGTCGCAACTACATGTGTGTCTCAATGAAATCTGCTTACATGAACCGTCTGGTCTTTGGTCCAAGGACATTTATCCAGAACTCAGAGTAGGCTGGTCCAAAACCACTGGAGTGTACTCTCTGAAAAAAAGTAAAAATAAATCAAACTCCTTTTAAAAAAGGTACAGTGCTTATTAAATAAACATTTATAATCAAATGTAAATACACCGGATTTAGCCACCAGACTAATTTTCATTTATCGTCCCAAGCAGTTAGGGGCTCAGTGGCTTGCTCAAGGACACTTTGACACACTTTCTGGAGGAACCAGGGATTGAACCGCCATTCTTCAGATTATTATACAACCACGCTACCTCCACTGCTCCACGCACTATAATGCCCTTTCCTGAGCAATACACCCCTATGTAGATACAAATAATGGAGTAATTAGTCTTTTAATAGTTAATTTTAGCCAACAACATACAAAGTAGCCTGATCAAGTCACCAAGCCTTCTAAAGAGTGCACTGTGTTACCAGTGAACCACTTGTTCCCACTTAACCAAACCCAGGGAGACAAAACCCAAATATCCAATTGTTTTACTCACCCTTTCAATAAGTAATGGTGTGGATTCTAAGCAGGGATAAGTCTCCACATCAGTTTTTACAAAGAAAAATATCATGCCACTGGGGGGAAAAAAACAAAAACTAAAGAAACTGTCAAACTACCAAACAGACTAAACTCAAGACAAAATGCTAAAGGAGCTAGCAGCTAGGGCAGTTGCAAACTTGGTTTCATTAACCGGCACTACTATGTGAAATGATGAGGGAGGTGTGACGTTTTACCTGAGCAAACACAATCCAGCTCCACAGTAGTTCAATAGTGGCCTGGACACTTCCTGTGCAGTGATCCCAAACCACCCAAACCTATGAAAGATTGTTGTTCCTGTTCGTTTGTCTTATGAATGTAGTAAAAATACCGTGTTTAGTTTAGATTATTGATGGTTAAAATTCAAGTAGCCCAGTATATCATGTTATTCAAGAAGCAGAGTATTTTATTAGAAATCCAATTAAAAATATTGCGTTACATCTCCCACAGCAGGACATGAAGTAACCGAATTTGAAAAGGACTCACTTTGAGCTCGCCCAGCCCATCAACAGACTACTGGATCCCCAGATTAGAACACCTAGGCCCAGTCCAACGGCTTTCACTATGGGAACAACTGCTATATTGCCTGGAAACAGTAAAGAAGTATTGATTTCCCTCGTTTCAACACCCCACAGACACACTAGTTATAAAAACACCTCCATCTTTTGTCATTCAAAACGGATGCATAAAAACACGGATCTTTCAGAGATATAGGCTCTGTGTGTACACGCACACACACACGCACACACACACGCGCACACGCACACACCAACTAAAGAGTGTGATTGTTAGCCAAGGGCCTGCGAGCTGCCATGAACGTTACATTACTTTCTTGTGTGCTGAAGAATTAACCTCATGACATATGCACAAGAAAAAAAACGTCAAAAATTAGATCACAGAAAAAGCTGAATCAGTTCAACTGGATCAGAAGTTTATTGGGAAACGTTTCGTCCCTCACCAGGTGACTTCACCAGTCTGAGATGAGAACATCCATCAAGGTACTGTTTATAAGGAGGGGGAGGTTTGCCTTCAGTTCAGACTGAAGAAGTCACCTGGTGAGTAACGAAACGTTTCTTAATAAACTTCTGATCCAGTTGAACAGATTCACCTCTTTTTGTGATTTCCATAGCTGGATTATTGAGCATGCATCAATACAGTCACAAACTAGAGTAAATAGTGTTAAAGAGTAAATACCTGTAGCCCATATAACTCCTCCGAGCATTGCAAATGGATGGAATTTTGGGGACTGGAGCAGCAGATCTCCAACCTTGGACACCAAAAATATGGCTGCACAGTTTACCCACTGGAAGAACATCCCTGGAGAAAAAAGACCGTCAACCAACTGGCCGTCTCCAGTGTTCCGGCTTTTTTTTTTACGGCTGACACCAATAGGTTGCCCTGAATAGCTTTCAAATATATCTCAAGATAACCACTGAATAAGGACACATTGTTCCATAGATGTGTGCCACAACTGTTGTTCTTTCTTTTGTGAACAAAGCAATAGGGATTCTCTTGTAGTTTATTATTGGAGAACGTCCATTATTGACTGGATGTGTTCCGCACAGCAGCCAGCGCCAGATATCATCTGGACAATGTCCTGGCTGGACACCCAACACTGACACTGGAAAAGAGATGTTCTAGTAGCCGTTCAACAGAGCTCCTTGGTTGGTGTTCATCATCTATTCCACTCAGATAGATGTCACCTTACAGCTAGATATAAAGCTAATTGAACATCAACAAGTAAAAGTAATTAATATGAAGTAAGAGTCGCACACACTACATGAACGTCTCTTCGGGCCTGTGCCGAATCCAGATGTGGATGCGTGGAGGGCTTACCATCTCCTGTCTCGATTTTCTTCACGGGAACGAAGTTGCTTCCATATAAAAGCACAGCAACGGTGTTTGCAGCAAACCCATAGGCAACATCAGTCATATTGGTCGAGTTAAGAAACAGCAAATGAAACAATTCAATTTTCCCAAGCGAACGTCTTCTCTGTACATCTGAAAAAGGTAAGTAAAGAGTTTCGTATATAGAAATGGGGCACAGAGAAAACTGATTGAAAGGTTGCCAAAAAGGCGACAAGTTTCACGACGACTACGGTATCTACAGTTCAATGGTTCTAAAAGCGACAACAGAAAACCAGCTGAGAAGGTCCAGGCAGAATGGTTTACCTTCCCCGTCAGCTGTTGCATTCTCGTGGCAGCTCACCGTCAACAGCGTTGCAACAGACAACAGAAGAAGTGGCCATTTTGTGTGAAACATGTTGAAATGTTTCATTTTTCTGTGAAATCATCGAAAAGTTAAAACTGCCGGCTGTGTGTCCGTGTACGTGAGAATGTTTATAGAGTGGCTGCAGCTCCAGGTGTTGGCAATTATGTCATCAGTCAGAACCAGTCCACTTGGACGCGACGGTTTAGTGAGAAACGTCCCGGCACGCCCATACAGGTGAAATCCGAATTTGAATTCAAAGTATCCCGTCTGAGCTGACTGCAGGCATCCCCACCCTTACAATCAACACATTGCATTACTGATCAATTAGAATGGCACCAGAGGGCATCCAAAAAAGAAGAGCTCCGGCAACACATCTTGCTTCACTAAATAACTTGATGCATGCACAATAATCCAGCTATGGAGATCACAAAAAGAGCTGGATCAGTTCAACTGATTCAGTTTATTTGGAAACGTTTCGTCACTCAACGTTTCCAAATAAACTTTTGATCCAGTTGAACTGATTCAGCTCTTTTTGTGTTCACTTAATAACCTTTATACAACCCCAAACCTGTAACAAGATTATGTCTACAACTGTCCACTTGGTGGCAGGGATGCACTGTCATTACTCCGATGACTACAGCATTCTATACGCTACGCTTTATTCCATCCATCCTTCCATCGTCAATCACTTATCCGAGGTTGGGTCAGGGGGAAACTGGAACCTAGTACTCATTAGGTGAAAGGGAGACACCCTGGATGGGTTGCTATTCCCTTTCAGGGCTTGAATAGTTGGGGCTAAATCTGGTATATTTATGTTCTAATTCTTCATTAATATGCATTTCCCTGTGAATTAAATAGAAATTATTATTATTAATAGTAATATATCTAGTAATTCAATTATAATTATGTTTTCCTCTCTCAGTGTTGTATGCTGCAAATTGTGCTTTATTTCATATACACAACATCCATTGCATGGCTGTTCATCTTGGGAGAGAGATCCCTCCTCTGCTGATCACAAAAAAGAAGTGAATCAGTTCAACTGGATCAGAAGTTTATTTAGAAATGTTTCGTCACTCACCAGGTGACTTCTTCACCTGGTGAGTGACAACACATGGAGGACATCTCTGACCACATCACTCCATCCGACTTCATAGAATTCTTGTGCATGTGCTTTTTAAATTGGAAGATGGATTAAATTCAAAGGAAGAGATGAGCATGAACACAATTTTAATGTAGACATCCCTCAGCTGGTTAACAGGTCCCGACAGTTTAGCATGGCTTTGTTAGATCAGAGCCCCAACAGACATGGGGTGCAGGCAGACACCTCATTAAAACTTGACCATCCATCAGCCTCCAGACAGCTGGAGATCAGTGTGTGTGTGTGTGTACATGTGTGTACATGTGTGTACATCTCACAGGGTGATGTGATGGTCTAACAGAGTCGTGCAGTAGTTGGAGGGAAGATGCACGCTTGCTTCCTGCTTGGTTGCTGTCTAATCTCTTGTTTACAGCTTGCCACTAATGGCTAGCCCTTGTGGTAAAAAGGGATGCAGCCCAGTGTGTAAGCTGTCCCCCAACAGTACATAGCCTCTCAGCCTTGCCAAGACCTCTGCCAGGCCTCCTGGTGGCCACACATGGCCTCAGTCTACCTTGGTAAAGGACCTCAGAACTACAGTAGTGACCAGGTGAGAGGGAATAATCTGAAATGGTGAGCAGGTCAGTTCGGTGTTCTTTTTCATTCTGTTTGATTAGAATTCATCCCTTCTTTTACAATCTGGATTGAAAATGTTTTAAAATGCTGAACAAGCTAATCTTTATTGAGACCTTTGGAGACTGAGACTTGCCTGAAGTGAATGGGACTGAAAGAGGTTGTTCAGCCATACATACATACGTGGCACATCTTAAAACACAAAGAAGAAACCCACAGATGAGCTACAGAGTTGAGATCCATAGTGTGGTGGCTCTCAACTAAGACGAATGCTAAAGAGATATCACCACAATAAAAATGATTACACACCACACCTTCAAAAGGACAAGATCAGAAGTGACAGCAGCAGCTAATCCTGGTGTGTTACCATGGAAATATCTTCAGCCTTGTTTAAAGGAGAATTCAACTCACTTTAAACATGCTACCCTACCTCACCCTGTCTGACCACTCATAAATATATACACACATTTGTATAAACTGCACTCATCTGATCAAATACACAATAGTATTTTTTTATTCTAAAGCATGACATTAAATGGTGGATGCATAAAGAAGCACGTCCTCCTTAACTGCAATGCAAACACACACAAACACACCCCCACACGCTCCCGGTCTCTCTCTCTTAGCTGACCATCATTTCCAATGGTGTGGATCGCTCCAGCGCTGTTCACACTGGTGCCACTTCATGTGATTCTGGAAGCTAATGCATGAGCCATGCACTCCTCTACAGGTGTTGACAGAGAGTCCATATGTTGTGGTAATGCCAGCAGCCCTCTGGTGCAGTTGGGAACATCTTTCGGTCTTCTTCTGTTGGCTGGTTTTGCATAATTGTTCAGACATCCTGCCACTGGTGAGCTGCCAGCCCCCCCCCCCACACACACACACAAACAATATGAGGTATAAGCACCACCATGGAGGTTGCAGAGGGATGACATGCTGCACTGGTACATGAAAACACATAGAAGAGTGTTGCCATGACAACCAAGTCAAAGGAGGATAACTGTTTTACAAGGTATAAAAGCTACCTGCCCCCGCTGTATTCCAGAAAAAGCATTAGAAATATGCGATGTAATACGTGTATGTGTGTGTGTGTGTGTGTGTGTGTCTGTGTGTGTGTGTGTGTGTGTACATGCTTTGGGGGTCGACCAAGTTCTACTGAGATGAGAGGACGATATTTATTATGAAGGATGAATCATTCCTTAATTCAACTAGTTTAATTAAAAATCATTCAAATCAACATTGGTTGTTACAATGTTAAAATTTCATTCAGCAAATGCTTTTATCCAAAGCAATGTGCATTTGATAGTTGATACACCATAAGTGAGGATCTAGTCAGAAATGAATAATTCAAGTGCCCCATGACATGACATGACATTCCAGGCATTTAGCAGACGCTCTTATCCAGAGCGACGTACAACAAGTGCATAGGGTCAAGGGTCAAAGGATACTGGAGCAACACTAGAAGCTAGATAACAATCCTATTCCCATCATAAGACTCCAACACAACATCAACTAAGAAACATAAACCTAAAATAAACTAACAAGATCTCATGTGTCTAAACCAAGTACATCAAGAAGAAGAAAAGGAACAGGGCTAAAACTAGGAGTTAGAGCTAGGACTGGATGGGGAGGAGGAAAGGTACAGGTGGAAGAGTTGAGTCTTTAATCTGCTCTTGAAGATGGTCAGGGTTTCTGCTGTTCTGACTGCCATGGGAAGGTCATTCCACCAGTGAGGAGTCAGGACAGACAGTAGTCGTGACCAGGAGGTGCAGATACAGAGAGGGGGAGGTGCCAAGTGACCAGAGGTGGCAGAACGGAGAGGTCTGATTGGTGCATAGGGTCTGATGAGTCTCTGCAGGTATCCAGGTGCTGACCCCTTGAC
>OMLC01094340.1:0-22365 GCA_900302585.1 Regalecus glesne | reverse complement strand
CCCTGTGGGGCCCCCACACTACAAACAACCAAGTCTGATACACAGTCTGGTGTCCTCACATACTGTGGGCGGTTGGTGAGGTAGTCCAGAATCCAGGTTGTGAGGTGATGGTCCACCCCTGTGTGCTCCAGCTTGTCCCCCAGAAGCACAGGCTGTATGGTGTTGAAAGCACTGGAGAAATCAAAGAACATGATCCTCACAGTGCTCACAGGCTTCTCCAGATGAGACAGAGCTCTGTGTTGGAGGAAGATGACAGCATCATCCACCCCTATGCCAGGTTGATAGGCAAACTGTAGTGGGTCCATCACTGGGCTCACCAGGGGGCGGAGATGACCAAGGACCAGTCGCTCAAGGGTCTTCATCATGTGTGATGTTAGAGCCACCGGCCGGTAGCTGTTGAGATCCTTGGGGTGCGGAGTCTTGGGTACTGGTACTACACAGGATGTTTTCCATAGCAGCGGCACTCTCCCCAGTTTTCAGGCTCAGGTTGAACATATATTCCAAAGGCCTGCATAGTTGATCTGCACAGAACTTCAGGAGCCTGGAGCTGATGCCATCTGGACCTGCAGACTTCCCTGCCTTGATCCTCCATCTTCCTCTTGTAGCCATTCTTGCCCTCTCTGATCTTTCTCCTCAGCTCCTTCTGCACAGCCCTCAGCTCCTCCTCATTTCCTGACCTAAAGGCTCTCTTCTTCTCCTTAAGGAGAGCCTTTATACCGGGAATTATTCCTTGGTTTGTTGTTTGAAAACCACCGTACGGTCCTGGTGGGTACAGTGTTTTCCACACAGAAATTGATGTAGTCGGTGATACACTCTGTAATGCTGTTGATGTCCTCCCCATGGCCGCCATATAGTTCCTCCCACACAGTTGTCTCAAAACAGTCCTTCAGAGCCTCGTCAGTCTCGTCAGACCATCTCATCACTGTGCGGGACACAGCTGGTTGCCTGTGTACGAGAGGGTTGTACACAGGTAGGAGATGAACCAGGTTGTGGTCAGATCTTCCCAGGGGGGGAGGGGTGATGAGGTGTAAGCCTGTTTAACATTGGCATAAAATAAGTCCAATATTTTATTGTCTCTGGTGGTGCAGGTGGGCTGTATGGTGGGTAGAATGGAGGATGGTGGAGCATGGTTAAAGTCCCCGGAGATGAGAACAAGGGCCTGAGGATGTTGTGCCTGTAGTCCGCTTGTAACGGAGAGGAGCAGATCACCAGCCGTCTCCGCGTTAGCGGAGGGCGGAACGTACGCTGCTATCATAATAACATGCGAGAACTCCCGCGGCAGGTAATATGGCCTCATGCTAACGGCTAACACCTCAATGTCCTTGCTACATAGCTGCTCTTTAATAGTGATGTGCCCAGGGTTACACCATCTATTGTTCACAAGCATTGCCAGTCCCCCTCCTTTCTTCTTACCACTGTCCCTCGTCCTGTCCGCCCGTACCAGTTTGAATCCGTCCAGCGAAGCGACCGTGTCCGGGATTAGCGCCGTCAGCCATGTCTCCGTAAAGACCATAATACTGCACTCACGGTATTCCCTCTGATGCCGGGTCAGTGCCGCCAGCTCGTCCATTTTGTTAGGGAGAGATCTCAGGTTCCCCATGATAACAGACGGGAGAAAGGGTCTATATCTTCTTCTCCTGGCACGGCGTACAGTCCCAGCATGACACCCCCGCCTCCTCTTCTTTACCTCGGGGGGAACATCGGGTTTCTCCTCGGGCAGCCCCGCTGTGTTACGGAGCGCTAGCAACTGGTCCCTACTGTAGACGATAGGGCGATGGCTGCGCATGGGTTCTCCAGCCGCGGTCGTAAACAGTGCAAAAAATATGAGTACAGCCAAAGCAAAAACGGTAGTTTTCTTATCCATGTTGGTGGGGTATTAGTGTAAAACTTAGTTCAAGAAAAATAATTAGTAACACAACAAGAAGGAGAGAAAAGAAAGAGAAAAACTCTACAGTGAGCGAGAGCTGCTGTAACTGGCTGCTGCCCTAGCGGAGTGCCATCATGACCCAAAGCTGGGTCATGACTGAAAGAACAATATTGCGGATACAAGCAGCTGAGATGAGGTTTCTCAGGAGGGTGTCTGGCGTCTTCCTTAGAGATAGGGTGAGATGCTCAGACATGCGTGAGGGACTTGGAGTAGAGCCGTTGGTCCTACAAATAGAAAGGAGCCAGTTGAGGTGGTTCGGGCATCTAGTAAGGATGACACCTGATCGCCTCCAAAAAGAGGTATTTCATGCAAGTCCAGCTGGGAGAAGGCCACAGGGTAGTCCGAGGACCAGATGGAGGGATTATATCTCCACACTGACCTGTGAACGCTTTAAGATGCCCCAATCAGAGCTAGTGGATGTCGCAAGGGAAAGGAAAGCTTGGAGTTCCTGGCTGAAATCTGCTACCTCCGCGACCCGACACTGGATAAGCGGTTGACGATGGATGGATATTGAGTTGATAGACTCGAGAATTTTGGTAAAGTAACTATATTAGATGTGGGAGTACAACTACGAGTTAATAAGGGGATAGCTTGGTGAAGTTAAAATATCCCATTATGAATTCAACAGCAAAAGCTCGTTATGTTAAGCAAGGTGCTAGCTATACGATTACACATGGATCCACCAAGGATTCCAGTGCTTCTCCCTGGTCAGAATCGCCTACAACAGCAAAGACACTGCCTGGATTAGCCGATTTACAAACAGCGCTTCAGAAAGCCATGGGGGATATATCCCGATTCAGTGGTAGTTTAACAGCCTTGCAAGCAGACATGACAAATATCAAGACTAATCAAGGTAAAGTGAAGATAGACGTAGCATCTATTTTTCAGTGATTGGGCGAGGCTGAGGGTCGTGTTTCTGAATTGGAAGACGAGAGAGAAAGCAGGAGGCAGCTGACTCAAACAAGTGCTAAAGAGTGCTCTTAGCTACGTGAAATGGTGACTGACATGGATAATAGGGAGACTCGCCTCAATGCACGCATCTTGGGCTGAAAGAAAAGAAAGTCAGATGAAGTTGTGTGAGCATGTGAGGAACTTTTTCTCTGATGCCCTGGGAGTGGATATGTCCGACTCCAAGCTTCAAATGGTACACCAAGCCTCTTCCGAAATAACAGCACTGAATATGCCACCCCTACCCATCATTTGCTTTCAGAATTTTTCGGAGAAGGAACGTTTCATGGTAGCAGTGAAGGTGAAGGCTCACATAGGTGAAGGGATCCATTGGAAAAACTCCAATAATGCTCTCTTTCCTGACATGACCTCATTGGTCATGTCAGGAAAGGTTAAAAGAAAGAAGTTGACCAATTTCTTCCATATCCATATCCACCATATCCGCATACCAATGCTGTCATCAGTACCTGTATGGGGACAACGTCACTGCAGAGACAGATCATAAGCCCCTCTTCACCATATTCAGCAAGCCACTGCTGAATGCCCCAAAGTGCCTACAGAGTATGCTGCTGTCTCTACAGGGCTATCTCACAGTTGTATACAAGCCCGGCCCAGAGATGTATCCGAGTGATACGCTTAGTAGGGCCACGGTGGCAGGCACACGCATGAGCTCCAGGCTTGGTGTGGACACAGTCTGCAGCCTGGAAACCCAACACAGGGATGTAGAGCATATCAACCAGGCCGACTATCTCAATGTCACAGACAAGAGACTCATACAAATCTGACAGCACACAGAGAAAGACAAGCAGCTCCAGCCAGTGAAGTCAGTGACACTGAGAGACTGGGCTGACCTCAAAGAAGAGGCTGAACTGGAGGTGAGAGAATATTGGACATACAAAGGAGGAGCTTAGTCCTCAAGATAGAGTACTGTTCAGAGGAGACAGGGTTGTTATCCGTAAAGCGCTATGTCCCAAGATGTTAGCAAGGTTACACTCAATCCAAATAGGGGGTGAGGCCTAATACAGGCAAGCCCATGATAGGCTGTACTGGCCAGGGATACAAGCTTACATCATAGACCTTGTAGGCAAGTGCACAGTCTGCAACGAGTATGTCATTGATCTGCAGAGAGTCGATGATGTCCCATGAGCTGCCAACACACCCATGGAAGATAGTTAGCACTGACATTTCCAACAGAACTGCCTCCGAGTTATTAGTTTCTGAAGCCTGTGCTCTACCATCGAAGTACCATGATCCAGTTACTCTTTTAATGCTTCCTCTTATAATACTGTTGTCAATTTCTCAGTGAATACACATTCCCAATTATGTCTACAGTCTGAGTCCTGAGTAAACTTACACGACTGCCTCTGCTTTCTGGACAGGCTTCCATGAAAGTGTGACTGTACTCTTATATGATGGAGGGTTGTGGAACAAATCCTGGAAGAAAATAAAGGATAAAAAAATAAATACACATTGACTTGGGTTGTAATGCATTCTCAAGATTTTTCCCCCTCTTTACCCCCAAAACACTAACAGGTTACCTTGATCAGCACGTTAATGTTGTTGGTAATCTTGAGAGCCACAACTTTGATCTTGTTCTGAGAAAAAAAGTGTAGGTTTACCACTGATTTATTATGCTTTTGGACAGATAAACAACATTGAGGCCTGTTTTATGTGTCTGGATTAGTCCCCACATTGTTGGGGTTGACATGGACTTAGATGGAACTTGGGGGATTAAGGCCAGATACCCCTTGTCAATGAAATCTGTAGATATCCTGATGAGAAATGAAATGCTGGAACCTGGCGGTTGCCTTTGTGTATTTATCAAGCAGTTGGAGTTACGGAGCAATACGTTTCAGCTGAAAGGACAGGGCCTGCTCACATGATGTGATCACAGAGTCTGACCCCAAGTGAAAAGATACATTGTCATTGATGGCTTGTGTAGACAGGGTGATCAGGCAGGCTTGACTGGAAACCTGTAGCCTTGACTGTTAAGACCACATGATGTTGTTCTGCTGCACATAGGTGTCCATTACGCTACTTTGTCTAGGTGCATGAAAGAACATTGGAAATTTACTGCAAGGTCATAATGGAGATATATGGGAATTTGCTATAACACCCTTCCTGATGCCCCGCGGTGGGTTTGAACCTACAGCCTCTGGCTTGTCAGTTCCCGAAGCGTGAGCTCTACCGCTGTGCTACTCCAACACAGTTCATAAAATCTACATGCCACCTGATCTGGATTTTTGGGGGGGAATTTAATAATCATAAAATAATAATAAAAATAATAAAATAAAATAAAAATAAAAACACATTACCTCCTCCGTCTTCAGCGCATCACCAGTTTTGCCTTGCAGTGCTACTCGTAGCTGCCTTATGTAGACCTGAAGACCTCTGGCAAAGTACTGTAATCTGTTGGACCACAGAAACCAATTATATTACATTATTATAATCTATTCCAAGTGCGTGAGTAGCTTTACTAAGGCTCTGTGGGTTTGCCACGCCCCCACTTCTGATGCTTGGTAAATCAAGCAAATATCCCATATCATAGTGCAGATCATGTATTTCCAAGTTTATTTACAGAATATTTCCAAGTTATTTGTTTAAATTGATGTTGTAATATTGCAGTGTTTAATTGTGCAGCTGTATTTTTATCTGGTTAACATGCCAAGGATTAATAAAAGCATTTGTGCTTGTTTGCAGACTACAGACATTATGTAATCTGAAGTCCCCAAATTTGAGAAATTATATATTGTTTTCAAGTGACATAGATCATGTTCATCCCCCTTGATGTTTATGAATTTTTGTTGTCTGTCATATTTGCATACTGTTGTTGCTGCAGATCTGTGAAGATAGAAAAGCTCATGAGAAAAACAGTCTTCATAGAAAACTGGATTGGATTATAGCAATATTCCATTTTCGGATTAAGGGAAGAAACTTCTGGCCTGTGAAAAAACATATTTAGAAAAAATTGCATGCATTGGTATCAATCCTGTGTTCATTTTGTATTGTGGCTAAACTAGCCACAATACAAATTTAAGGCCTACGTAGGTCTTCATGCCTATAACCACATCATTTCTGATTTTTTGCAGGGTGTACAATAACACATTATTAATTGTTAATGTATTGTATAATTTCTAATTGTATAATTATAAATAAATAAAACCATTTTATAAAAATTAAAAAAGAGGATTCCTTTATCAGTCCCGCAAGGTGAAATTTGGATTTGGCTGCATTTTAAGCTATCCTATTGTATAGATGCAAGTGAGCTGCCAACATATGGCGTTTGGGGAGCAGTTGAGGTTCAGTGTCTTACTCAAGGACATCTCGACATGCTTTCTGTAGGACTGGGTATCAATCCTGTAACTGTATAATGGTTAGGTTTGCCAGTCACAGAGGATGAACGATCCATTTTTTTCTGTTTGGATTATAATAAAAAAAGATGGTGCCGTTAGCAGTGCTCATTGTCTTGGCTGTATGGCAGGATAAAGTAAGTATTGTTCAGATATCAGGAGTGT
Source organism: Regalecus glesne (assembly GCA_900302585.1). Classification (NCBI taxonomy): domain Eukaryota; kingdom Metazoa; phylum Chordata; class Actinopteri; order Lampriformes; family Regalecidae; genus Regalecus; species Regalecus glesne. The sequence continues at coordinate 15,975 of OMLC01094340.1, read as the reverse complement.
GCTATTCTATATTGAAGCATCGAACACGATCAATGAGAAACTTGCATGTACAAATCAAAAATATGCTGTATTCTAAAAGCAACAATAAAAGCAGTATGAATAAATGGAAGATATTGACTTCACTTTTGCCAAGAGGCTAAATAAAAATTTTGATAATTCAATGAAAAGGTCAAAAAAGTAGCAGCAAGACCAACATTCCGAAGCCAATTGGTTCTGAACTTCAAAAATGTTGTGAACAACTGGACAAATGTAAAATAAAGCCTGTTGCCTTATGCCTTGTCAAGCCTTTTTTTTAGCTCAAAAAATGGTTCCAGCTTTCGTCACCATTGTGCTGGAAGGATTGGTGCCTCAATCTCAAAATAAGCTTACTATTCAAATACCCCTCAGACTTCCATGTCACTGATAAAAACCATATTTTATCCTCACATTTTCATGTTCTCCACACCGGTATGGTTGTTAGATAAAAATAACTAATTGAAGAGCTCTTCAAGCTCTAACTTTGTAGAAATTTCTTCTCATTTCCCTTTGGATTGCTAAATATTTTGCAGCTTGACAATTCAATCTGTATGAACAGTATATTCTTTGTGGCTGATAGGCTTTTGCTTCAAATGGCCTAAATTAAGTCAGTACCCGGTCAACACTGAAATGATCGCCATCTTTTACAGTTTTGCCCAATTCGAAATGTTCCCTACAAATGCAATAATTTTAGAATTTTTGTTTGGTGATATCTGTTCTGCTTATAGCTGATATCTACCTTCTGTGTTCAGTTGTAGGGTTTTCAAATAATTCTCCATGACTGTTTTATAAAATGTGGGATACAGTCTTTGGATGTTTCTTTCTTGTCTTACTCCTGTAGTTGACTATAAGACACAAAACCATACTTGCTATGACAAGATCTGTGTATAAAAAGAAGGCCTATGACACTTCAAGTGCGACATGGACATGGCAGATGGTAATTATTCTTATCGGTTCCCATGGGAACTTATAAGACCGAAAGTCAGGTATGTAACAGTCTATAGGAAAATGAGAGCCATATCATAATATTATAGTTCTCGTGCATATTTAACCATAGGAGAATTTCAGAATGGTTTGGCAACATACTATTTGCTGCTGTATCCCTAGTATGTACAAAGGTTATTTTGCTCTCCGTTGAGTGTAAGTGTGTGTATATATATATATGTAAAAAAAATAAAGTATAATAATCAAGAGGCTACCTGTGAGGGATGGAGGGGGATGTTACTACATGTTGGTCTATTTAGCCCACGTTGCCTGACAATGACTTGTAGTAAGTCAAAATGTGTTATTGACCATTATTGTGGGAGCCATATACAGTGTGAAGACAATCTCGCTGCAGGGCTCGGTAAATGAATGGCATTCATTGTCAAGCACTGAGTGGTCAACTAAAAAATGCTATATAAAAACAAGTCCATTTACCAATACATTCTCCAGAACTCAGACATAGAGATACCTTTTGGAAGAATATTGCCCTTTTAACCAGTAGGAAATTCAGATCCTGGCAAACTTAATTAACACTTAAATTCCTCAACATCAACTGCAACCATTCCTTGAAACGGAGAAATCAATGACTTTTGAATCAAACAACCCATCTTACTTGATTTTGAAGTCTTTGAGTCGCTCAGCATCCACCTTATCAAGGAGGAAGTCAGGAAGCTTCTTGCCCAGTTGGTGGAAACTGAAGAGGAGACACTCTACGTAGCTGAATTGCAACTTGGGCTCCTCACTTCCTGCATTTTCCCCATTCTCCCCCTCCTCTGGTGGCATGGGCATGAACTCCTACAAACACAAAAAGAGAGGACAGAAACAACAAAATTGTGAAAGGGTAGAGGGATTAAGTTACTGAGGAAAAATGACAATTTTTGTACTGAGAAAGCTAGGGGTGCAACAGATCACAAAACTCATGGTTTAGGTTGTATCATGGTTTTGAGTCCCAGGTCAGACCTTTTTTCAAACTGATAAAAGGGGAAATAAGTTTACTTTGGTTTCCATCCATTCTGTAAAATAGAGCAAGGAAATTTTGTTGTTTTTTCCAATATGAGGCATAATAATTTCTTCCTTCAAACATGGCAGTGAATGGAAAAAATACCCACTAGCCACAATCATAAAAAGTATACAAAAAAGAAAGAAAACAATACAGATGAGCTTCAAATTCTTTTTCAAAAAGATGAGAATTATACATTGACTGGGAAAAGGGTAGACCTCTTTAAAGTAAGTATGTCCCCTGCAATGGTGAACACCCTCTCACTACGAACTGAAGTGGTAGGCATAGTGAGGTAGCATCTTGCCATCATGGCAAAGTGAGAGTATTTACATTCATTGCTTTTCCACTATTCTAGTGGATCACCATCCCCTGGAATACCCTTTGCTGCCTTGATGGATGACACCTCTTCGAGGGTGTTAAACATTTCGCCTGTGTCTTTGCTTGCAAAGGTCGCCCCGTAAAGCTTCTCTATAGCCGACTTACTGTAACTCTACTTCTGTCGGCTCTATGGCTTGACCCTGTATAAAAAAATATTGAGCTATTAAACTAAATAATATATTTTGATATTCCATAGAACTTTGATCATGGCAAAACATTCAAAATAAAAAAATATGATTTTAATAGCAATAGCATTGCCTAATGGTAGACTGCAGTAAACGTGTTACTTAAGTAATTCACTCGTTTTGTGTGCGTGTGTTTGTGTGTGTCTTCAGTGCCCAACATTTACATCCAATTTTTTAAATATGGGGATAGGGAATCAGGAGGTGCGGTGGATTAGCAAGGATGACGTGAGCACATCTATGAAGAGGATGATGAGTGGAAAGACAGTTGGTGCAGGTGATATATCTGTGGAGGCATTGAGGTGTTTAAGAGATATGGCAGTCTAAGTTTTTTTTACAAAATTGTTCAAAAAAAATCTTGGAAAGTGATAAGATACCAAAGGAGTGGAGAAGCTTACTAATTTTCAAGAATAAGGGTGATGTACAGCGTTGAAGTACCTAAATACATATCAAGTTGATCAACCATAGCATTAGGATATTGGAAAGAGTAGATGAGGCTAAGCTAAGAGGAGAGGTGATCGTTAGTGAGCAGCCGTATGATTTCATGACACAAGATAGGACCTCAAATGTGATGCTTGCTTTGACAATGTTGATGGAGAAGTATAGAGAAAGTCAGGAGTTACATTGTGTCTATGGACTTAGAGAAATCATATGACAGGGTGCCAGCAAAGAAAATGTGGTAACGAGACTGCAGATTTAAACTAGCTTGAAGCTATAATCTGGTGCAATGCCTAAAATGGTGACATTTAGGTAAAAAGTTGCACATAATCCCTTTTTACATAAATACATAAATAAATAGACAATATGGGGAAATTGGGAGTGGCAGAGAAGTAGGTTTACAAGATGGTAGTGTAAGCCTCTAAGTGGTGTGGTTCGGAGACAGCAGTACTGACAAAAAGACTGAAACCGGAGGCAGAGGTGGCAGAATTGAAAATGCCAAGATATTCATTGGGAGTGGTGAAGGACAGGATTAGAAAAGAGTATAGTAGAGGAAGACCTCAGGTTGGACAGTTTGGAGACAAAGCAAGAAAGGCAAGATTGAGATGGTTTGGACATGTATGGCAGAGAGATGCGGGGTATATAGGAAGAAGGATCCTGAATATAGCACTGCCAAGCAAGTAGAAAAGAGGGAGACCAAAGAGGAGGTTTATGGATGTGGTGTGAGAGGTCATCCAGTTGCGTGGCGTTACAGAGAAAGATGCACTGGACAGGAAGAGATGGAAATGAATGACCTACAGTGGCGCCCACCAACAGCAGCAGCCAAAAGTAGTAGTGGTTGATAAAGATAACCTAAACTGCTAGTAAAAGCTGGTTAGGGACAGACCATAAGCACATGTCCCCATTTGTATGCCCCACTATGCTGTCAATTCCCACAAAAATGCAAGTGTGTGAAAATAAGGTAGGACAACCCTAATAAAAGCTGGAGCTCTCAGCAAACCCTTTATCTGGATGGGAAAAAAGCCATTGTGCATTTTCCTGTGTACAGTTGGGAGAGGCTGATGTATTCTTACCAGAAGCTTGTTAAACAGCATGCTGAGGTTAGCCTCCAGCTTATCCATGTCTCCACAGTAGGGACTCATTTCAGCCAGCAGCTTCAGCACCTACACACACACACACGCACACGCACACGGGCACGTACACACACACGGGCACACGGGCACGTACACACACACACACACACACACTTTCATGGATATTGAACTGTACAGGACAAGTGAGACAGTACTACACATTTCAAAACGAACATTAATTTACATCATGCCATTAGCCAATATCTCTGTTGATAGGTGACGGACACACTATCATTATAACTGTTCCCTATTTAGTGTCTGCCATCATCGGGCATTTCTTGGATTCCATGCTGACACAGCACACCTGAAAACCTAGGCAAAGAAAATAATATTCTGGTTTCCAAAATTCCAAGGCACATTAACAATTTCCAGCCAGCCAACAAAGGGAAAAAATACAAGATTCAAGAACACACATCACAAAGGATACTTGAAAAACTCAATTACATAGTTCATACCACAATGCAAAGTGTCATAGATGACAATATAGATAGAAACACTGGATATGCACTACAGTAAAGCATTGCTAGAGCAGGAATCAAAAGATGTCATTGAGTACTACATAATGCATACTGATATCACTAACCTCTAACTGAATGTCAAGTTCAGCCACAGGACTGGTCAAGGCGCTGAGATTGGGCAGGACATGGTCACAGAAATAGGTCACAAAGCGTGTGGAATGGACATTTTTCTAAAAAGTGAAAGAAAACATATAAATGAAATCCTAAGGGGATTTAGATGGAGGGGAGTGTTGGAATGGGAATCATTCATGGGTGTTGGTATGAAAATAAGTTTGTAACATTGCATGGCCGATGAAGGACTAACACAGATGAGGGACTGGGTCTGCACACAAGCCATATTCTCTATATTCCTTCACAAATTGTGTACAACCAGAAGACATAATGAATAATAACAAGGTAATGAAGCGCAGTATTATTGCTTAAATGTTTTTTTAAATCTAAATGGTTAAAGAAAAGTTACTTGCACTCCTTGCCAGGGCTAGATTTGGTTTCAAGTCCAAAGTTTACCAGGATGTGGCCCAACCATCCAAAATCACAAAGGTAGAACTGAAAGATAGCTGTTTTTATCTGGGTTGAATGCTCACTAAATAAGGATTGTTACAGTACAAAAAAGAAGCATGGAGAGTATACATGTTGGTAAGCTTTCATCAAAATTTAACATCCCACCAGTTGATGGCATCAATCATCGCCCCTTTAACTAGCAATAGTACACTTATGGGGGGATTAAACTGGCGACTCATTTGGTAAGTGAGAACCTGCATACAAATGAGTCCCTGTGGTGTGACAATGATGCCTGAATAGCCTGAGTATAGATTCCACTCACAGAGAAGAGGGGCAGGGCCTGGCGCGTGCACTGCAGCAGGCGGTCAACAGTGTCTGGGTCGGCAGGGTTCAGGGCCTGCTCTAGGAAGGCCTGTTCCACCACCAGCTCCACCAATTGCTGTCGCCCACTGACTGTCTGCAGGATCCGCAGGCCAGATACCAGACGCATCAAAAGCACAAACTCCTCACCAGTCACATCTTCCAGTACCTGCGAAAGAGGGTACTGTTATCCACAGACGATTGTGTCTTGGGTGGAAAACGGCCGGAATACAAATCCTGTTTGTGTGTGTGTGTGTGTGTGTGATTGTGTCTTGGGTCCAATTGTTCAACTTCCTGATAGCCTTACACTAATAAAATTCCTATAAATGATAGAATATTTTTTCAAGATTCTGTTCTGTTGCACATAAGCTCCTTGTCATAATGAACCATTTACATACACTTAAAACATCCTCTTAAACCCAGGAAAAGACTGTGGAAGTTGTTTTTCCCATTTTCCTTTACACAAACCGAGTATAGAAAAGATTAAAAACATCGGACTTTATTTTGTAAGAGGGATCACATGAATCAAGTGTAAGCAATTATCCTTAGTTTAGTTAACAAATCAATTGAATTTTAATCAGCGTCGCCAAATTTGGAGATGACAGGTATTTGGGATGATTTTAAGGCTTGAGGCGGGTGTATCCCCGTCTTTCATCCAATGAGAACTGAAATAGGCTCCTGTGACCCAAGTTCGGATAAGTTCTGACAGAGCACACATTTTCCATTGTGTTAATATACCAGGCTGACTGTACTCAGTGATGCCTTCTTAAGAGTGGTGGGGGGTCTCAGGTGGTGTACACCACCTGAGGCACCTACGTTCAGTGCATCTCTGCGTCATACAGTTGGGTGTTTGAATCCCGGCTGTGCCATTTCCAACCTCAGCTGGTGGTCCATAGTTTGTGGAGCATAATTGACTATGCCTCACATGGGTTTAGGTTGGATAAAGTATTCTGGGTTCGCTAGTGACCCTCTCTGGGTCGTCTGGGCACTCGCGGTTAAGTGAACGTAAAGTACAATGCTTCGTTTTCTTCTGACCTGGCCACTGACCCGGCAGTAGGAAACTCAGGGAATTCAGGTGGGAAACAAAGGGATAACATTTATTTATTTATTTTTTAAACTCACTTTTTTGATTTGATTAGTTGTCTTTAGGTAGAGCATTTCACATGGTGGTTTGGTTTCTGTTATGATTAATTAACCAAGCATCGTTCTGCTGACCATATTATAGAGCATAGATTATTGACCAATGCAAACAGATTTCTCTTTTCTCACATCTTTTCTCTCTCTGAATGATGTCTTCTTCCGCATCTTCTGTCTATATGACCTGAAATATTACTGACCAAAACCTTGTTTAAAAATCAACTCCAAACTATCAGCTGACCTTTTTTGTCTCTGCGAAGACAAAATCCTCCACCTCCTTGGTCATGATGTCTTCTGGCAGGGTCTTTAGTTTGAGAGACAGGAATCTAATGGCCCTCTCACGCACTATGTCCTCTCCCTGCAAAATCTGGGAAAAAAGGCCTCCAAGTGTACCTGGATGAAAGTAAGAAGAGGTAATGAGGTCGATAAAAACAACGGCATACCGCTTAATGTGTAAAGATACACACTGTACAATTTTAAATAAGATTGAAATCCCTTTAATACTTTAGTTTGTGTAGCACTACAGATCTAGCAAAAAAGAAAAAAATATTTTTTTCTTAAGTATCCCTTCGCTCGAAAAAAAATTCTTATGTTTGAAAATGATTTATATCTGTGCAAAGTTTGTCACTAAAGTGGTGTTCACATTCCTGTTTCAGGTGAGGAGCTATCTTCACTTCCCAAAAATTGGAGATTCAAACACATCCTGAGTAAACTAGACTTGGTACTTTACAAATTCACAAGCCAATCACTGTCTAATATGGTGGAGATAAGTATTTCGCCCCTTAATGATTTTGTGACTTTACCCCCTTACAAATAAATGAACGCTCTAGACTTTTCATGATAAGTTCATCTTAACACTGAGGGACAGAATATGAGAAAAAAATCCCAGAAAATCCTAGTATATAAATTTTAAGCCTTTAGTTGTGTTATATTGAGGAAAATAAATATTTCCCCCCCTGGCAAAATATCACGCAGTACTTGGTGGAGAAACCCTTGTTGGCAAGCACAGCACTCAAACATTTCTTGTAGTTGGCCACTAAGTTTGCACAAATCCCTGGAGGGATTTTGGCCCACTTCTCTTTGCAGATCTTCTCGAAATCCTTAAGGTTTGCAAATTGTCTCTTGGAAATTCGAGGCTTCATCTCCCTCCACAGATTTTCTACAGGATTATAGTCAGGAGACCGACTATGTCACTTCATGACCTTAGTGTGCTTCTTCGTGATTCACTCCTTTGTTGCCTGAACAGTAGATTTTGGGTCACTGCCATGCTGAAACACCCATCCAAGGACAAATCCCCGGTCCTGCATATTGCATGTCGAGGTGTCCTTGAGCAAGACACTGAACCCCTAACTGCTCACATCATGTACGCCGGTCTGGATAAGAGTGTCTGCTAAATGCCTATAATGTAATGTAAAGGCAGATCTTAGTTGAAAGTAAACAAAATAAGAGGACGCAGAAAGAGAAAGCGTGTTCTTAAATCTTGTATGGAACAAAGACCCTCGAGTATCATATATATATAATCAGCCTACATATTCGCTCGGAGCGTTAACCAAAATGGTTGATAAAATAGCTTTTTTACCACAGAATAACCTCTGGTTATGCCATTGTGGTGTGTTCGGACAGAATTTAGAGGGGGCGCCCATCGAGCGTTCTGCTTTCTTCCATACCAGTATAGAGTTTGCAATAATAGGCCCAAATTTATTTTGTATCTCTCCGTTACACCGGAAAATAGAATATCTTGCAGCTTGTGTAGTAGTATTTTAGCAGATTCAATAAAGTTCAATGCAGTGGTAGACTGTGGGTCAACCCAGGAGGCAGGATAACTCAGTGGGTAGATCGGTTGTCTGGCAATCGGAAGGTTACAGGATCGATCCCCGGTCCTGCATATGGCATGTTGAGGTGTCCTTGAGCAAGACACTTAACCCCCAACTGCTCCCTGAGCTCCATATTGTTGGCAGCTCACTGCTCCTATACAATAGGTTGGGTTAAATTGCAGAGAAATCCAAATTTCCCCTTGCGGGACTGATAAGGGAATATTATTATTATTATCAACCCATGTGCCGAGTGCTCCGATCTGAAAAGACCAATAGTAATGTTAAAGGTTTAGTACTGCCGAACCCCCTAGAAGTTTGGGTCACTGCAGTGTAGTCGAATGCTAGGCCGCGTCCCTTCCCAAATAAAACTGCAAATAATGGTGTAGATGTCTTTAAAGTAATTTGGAGAAGGGTAGAGTGGTAGCATAAAGAAAAGGAAATTTAGACGGGTTAATATGTTCATTTTCCATCCATCCATCCATCCATCATAAACTGCTTATCCGAAATGGGTCGCAGAGGAACTGGAGCCTATCTCCGTTCTCATAGGGCAAAAGGCAGGGTACACCCTGTATAGGTCGCCAGTCTATCACAGGGCAGTTAAGGGAACAGTGTCTTGCTCAAGGACACCTTGACACCCTTCTCTGCAGGGACGGGGATCGAACCTGCAACCTTCCAATCACCAGGCAACTGCTCTACCCACTGAACCATGCCGCCCCACTAATATGTTCATTTTAACTGTGTTACCTATACCCCGAAGAGACGTCTTTAGATTACTCAATCTATGAATATCTGATTTTATTTTAGTGTTTAATTTGTCCCTTAATTTTATGTACGTTTCAGGTATTGTAATGCCCAGATATGTAAATAACTTTTGGTTTGAATATAGGTGGGAATAGGAGCATTTAGTTCATATACTATTTAGATGCATGAGTGCAGACTTCATCCAACTGATTGTGTATGCTGACAGGTTGCTGAAATAATCAAATTCTTGAATGACAGGTTGAATAGAGGTGTCAAAGTTATCGAAGAACAAAATTATGTCATCCGCATATAGATATATATGATTATGATGACAAATTTTCATGGGGGAAGCCATAGAGTGCCTGATGGCACGTGCTGGAGCAGGGGTGCTCAATACGTCAATCGCGATCGACCAGTCAATCCCAAAGGTAGTGTGGGTAAATCGCATGGCATAAAAAAAAAAGACGTTAACCTATCATCCATCCCGTCGATTGATATACAAAGTGACACGATGAAAACACAAGTGTTGTCATTCGTGCCATTAGCCTACAAGTGCAAAGGAGGTTCGGCAAGCACAACATTCCACCGCTGAGAACTCAGGATCCTGTTGTGCCACAGTAAGTAATCTATAAAACTTAAGTAACTGGTAGTGTTAGGCTTTGCTTTTTTATTGTGCTTGGTGTTGTCCACCAGTGAAAAAGGGGTTATATTTGGTAATGGTAAATCATCAGTTCAGCCATATGAAATGATGACAGCGGCCCATGGTGCATCATTTTTCACCTGAAAAATGGCATGGTGTGCAATTTAAAACTCTTCAAATCTGGACTTTGATCCCAAACGGCTAATGGAACTTGCTTTCTAAATTTAACCCATACTATTGTAAGTGAGCACTAACCAGCGCCCAAGTAGCAGTTAGAGGTTTACTGTCCTGGTCAAGGTCACCTCAACACCCTTTTTACAGGGGCCTGTGATCAAACTACCAGTCTCTGATTACTAGACAACTACTCTACCTCCTTCACAATGTCGCCCGTAGCAGAATTGCTCAGGAGGTTAACCTAGAGCACGCAGCAGTTGTAGACTGGGTACAGGGCCTGTGAAATTTCTGTATTCACAGATCTTATATTTCCCCATGAGGAAGAAAGTAGATGTGAGTCCAGCCCATTTTAAATTTATTTTTATGACTTTTTATGTGGAGAAAACCATGTTAGACAATATATTAATCATCTCAGAGTACTTTTAAACTTTAGAATGTGTCTGGAGGAGAACTCTCCACATCCAAATTTGGAACATTCAGTTCCTCTCACTCCTAAGGTAGCATCAAGTCAAGTCAGGGATTGGGCATGTGTAGGTTAAAAAAAAGTATCCTTCATTGTGGAACCACCAACTGAATCTTTTATCTGGGGGAATTATATGCACAAAGGCTTGTGCCATTTCTCCAAGACTCCGCCTCAAGTTTTCAATCTTTCATCTACCAACTGTATTACCCGACCAATACCAACTTGGTCAGGTATCATTAACACTGCTGTGCTGACCACAATCAGACAATAGTCAGAGACAGACTTGTCAATTTGCTGTATTCCACCACAGCTTTATATATGGCTAGAACATATAAAAAATTGTTCTTGGATGAATCAATACAAACACCACTCACCCTTGGCATCAATCTTGAAGATAGAGATGAGTGCAGCATTAACTTGGTTAAATTCTGCTGTATCATCTGAAAAAAAAAAGATTATTGACTTGTCATATCATAATGTGGAATGAATGAATGCTGTTTTGGGAGATGAAGATAAGAGAGTTATTAAAGTTAAAATTCACCAATTTCAAAAGTCATCTCTACCTAGTTTCAAAAACAAATACAAACATAGTAATTTCGAAATTGTTCAATTTCAGTCGTGTATAACTGGGACGGCATTGAAACAGCATTTTTTGTCATCCACCATGTTGACAGAAGTAGTCACTTGCTAAATGGAGAAACGAGAGCTTAGTTTATTTTAAGTTTCCAATCTCAGCCGTAGTCTAGACACCACTTAAGAAACAACACCACATCCTTGTTATCTCAAGTGGGCTACATTTCCGTCATTAGAAATTTCATGAATGACAATAAAGAAGCTTGCACACAATCCATTCTGGTATGTGAAGGCACCGTCAGTCACCAATTTCTACATTAGTATAATACACAGTGAAGATTTTAATGCTTTCAATCAACAACATCATTAGTGCTGACTGGGCACACAAAACAATGTTTTTCTACCAGGCACATGACTTTTTTTGTATGGTTGAGGAAGAGAAATTAAGTACCAGTCTGGAGAAGCTGGGTGAGACAATCTGCCACTCTGAGGATGTTCTCACCCACAGCAAACCGCGGAAGCTCTTTGATGGCCTGCCGTCGAATCTAGACAAAGACATATAAACATAAATACAAACATTTCCTCAAAAGGGAATAAAAGCTGTTCTAAACATTCAGTCATCCATTCTCAATTATTATTCTATGTTTCTCAGGATTCAGTCACACTTCCAAACATTAACACACAATTTTCTTTTGATGAATGTCATCTTGAGGACATGTCAATCATTGCATCTAGCTTTCAAAACACCAAACATGGGAAACAATACTCACCGATACATCTTCATCTTCACAGAGGTCAAGCTGTGCATTGATGGCTGCATCTGCCAGCTCAGGGAAGCTGTTAAAGAACTTGGGAATGAATTGTGCAGCAAGGCGTTTCTCCTTGGCCCCACCTTTTACCCCGTCAAGAATCACCTGGTATGCATCTTTGTGCTACAGATGGAAAAACAACAAAAATGGAGTGAAGAAAAAAATGGGTATGATGAAAGGATGAAAATAGGTAAGAAAATGTCAGGAAGTTATCTGGATAGAATTCCAGTTCTTTGAGTATGTGTCCCCTACTAGCCCTCTAATGGGCTTCACCACTGGTTGCCTCATCGAGGCTCTACCTTAGCATCTAACAACAATCTTTTCACTCACAGCTAAGATAGATGGTCGGAGCCACATGACACCCCATTCCCTATAAAACCCTGCGTTGCCACTGCTCATCTCCCTTAGTAACTTGGTAACTCGAGGCTTCAGCTCACTCCACAGATTCTTTGTAAGATTAAGGTCCGGACACCGACTAGGCCACTCCATGACCTTAATGTGCTTCTCCAGCCACTCCGTTGTTGCCTTAGCCGTATGTTTTGGGTCATTGTCATGCTGAAACCACCATCCCCGACCCATTTTCAGTGTACTGGCTGAGGGAAGGAGGTTCTCACACAAGATTTCCCAGTACATGGCCCTATTCATCTTCTTCTCAATCCAGTGAAGTCATTCTGTCTCCTCAGCAGAGAAACGGCCTCAAAGCATAATGTTTCCACCGCCATGCTTGAAGGTGGAGATGGGTGTTCTTGGGGTCCAAGTCGGCTTGTTTCTTCCTCCAAAAGATAACAAGTTGAGTTGATGCCAGAGAGCTTGATTTTAGTCTCACCTGATCACAATACTTTCTCCCAAGCCTCCTCCGAATCATCCGGGTGAAAATTGGCACACTTCAGACAGGGCTGGACATGTTCCTTCTTGAGCAGGGAGACCTTGTGGGCACTACAGGATTTCACTCCAGTACAGGGTAGTTTATCACCAATAGTCATCTTGGTGACTGTGGTCCCAGCTGTCTTGAGCTTATCAACAAGCTTCTGCTGTGTAGTTCTGGGTTGTTCCCTCACCTTTCTCAGGGTCAGGTTCACTCCACCAGGTGGATTCTTGTGTCAACCCCCAGACAGAGAGAGCTTGATGGTCAATTGGTGTTTCTTCCATTTTCTAATTATCACACCAACATTTGACTCCTTCTCAGGTGGAGTCCTTAGAGTACATCTGTCAGTGTCTTATAATACCGTGAATGCAAATATCCCCCAATCCTTTGTGAATGATGCTCATTGGCACTGAATGTGTAGTTGATCATCCGATTTGCATATGAACCCAGCTTATTCTTGTGTGGTATTGATGTACTGTTTATAAGGGTGGGAATGCTTGCACTCACCTCAGACTGAAGAAGTCACTCGTTTGAGTGACTAAACGTATCTGAATAAACTTCTGATCCAGTTGAACCGATTCACCTCTTTTTGTAATTTAAGTAGGTAGTTTATTTATATAGCACTTTAGAAACACACAGTTACATAGTGTTTTACATACAATCATGAAAAAAAGAGTAAAAAGATAACAAGAAAATCAAAGATGACACAGAAAGAAACGGACAAAGCTAATGACCAATCACAATTCTATAAAAAATGTCTAGATTCATGCTTAACAATCCAGGTAGGAATCAAAAAATGGTGAATCAGATAATCTGAACTATACGTTTTATTGATGTTTTGTCACCCATACAGGTAAACTACTTCAGTCTAAGGTGACAGCAATCATCTCCACCCTTATAATATATATGAAAAAGGATAGACTCGGATACAAATCGACCGTTGACTGCACATTTAGTGGTAATGAGTACTATTTAGAAAGGATTGGGGAAAAGTATATATATCAAAGCACTCTAAGATGGTGACAAATGGAAACAAGCATCTAACAATACTGTGATTGCAATTACACTGATTTAATTATAAATAGTACACATGGCCATGGTATCTCTAATTAATGGTTACGGCAATCCAAACATGACATTTATCTTTAGCTCTGGATAAAAGTGCTGTTTATAAAGTTAGGGATAACATTATTCAGCTGAATCGTTAATAATAATAATAATAATAATAATTAAATAATGATTCCCTTATCAGTCCCGCGAGGGGAAATTTGGATTTCTCTGCATTTTTGACCCAACTTATTGTATAGGAGCAGTTAGCCGCCAATATATGGCGCTCGGGGAGTAGTTAGGGGTTAAGTATCTTGCTCAAGGACACCTCGACATGCTGTATGCAGGACCGGGGATCGATCCTGCAATCTTTCGATTGCCAGATGACTGCTCTACCTACTGAGCAATGCCGCCCCATTTAATTTCACCTAGACAACATTACATTACATTATAGGCATTTAGCAGATGCTCTAATCCAGAGCAACGTACATCAAGTGAGAAGTTAGGATTTCAGGGTGTCGGTCGAGGACAACTCGGTATGCTATATGCACGACCCGGGATCAATCCTTTAACCTTCCGATTGATTAGTGGTGAAATGTTTATAACACTAAACGTATTATTAAATTAGATTCCATTATCAGTCCCACGAGGCGAAATTTGGAATTCTCTACACTTTAACCCATCCTATTGTATAGGAATAGTGCGCTGCCACCATACGGAGCTCGGGGAGCAGTTAGGGATTAAGTGTCTTGTTTAAGGACACTTCGACATGCATCCTGCAGGATTAGGGATCAAACTTGTAACCTTCTGGTTGCCAAATGACCGCTCTACCCACTGAGCTACGCCACCCCTAACATTGTGTCCAGATGAATATATTCAACTTTCAGGAGTGTTCTTACCTGGATTATTGAACATGCATCAAGATGGTTAACTATATCATAGCTTTCTCCTCTGACAAACCTTCAGTTCAGATCTCTGCTGCTCAGAGAGATCAACAGTATTCACAGGACTTGCCACTCAACTGAAGTGTTAAGTGGCTCTTTGTAGAGAGCTTAATTATACTCAAAGTTTTTCTTATCAAAGATTCAAGATGTTAAATGTCACTCTATGTCTTGATGCATGCTCAATAATCCAGGTAGGGAAATCACAAAAAGAGGTGAATCTATTCAGCTGGATCAGAAGTTTATTGAGAAATGTTTCGTCACTCACCAGGTGACTTCTTCAGTCTGAGCTGAAGGCAAACATCCCCCTCCTTATAAACGGTACCTTGATGCCACACAACAATTGGCTGGTTTCATATGAGATTTGGGTGATCAACTGCACATTCAGTGACAATGGGCACCATTCACAGAGGAGTGCCACAAAGTGCCGCCGTCTAACATCAGCAGAGACGAGAGAAAGGCGCTCCTGACTCTCGGTAGGGACGAGGACATCATCATCCTCCCGGCTGACAAGGGCAGATGTACCGTGGTGTTAAACCAGACGGACTACCATGCGAAGGTAATGACGCTGCTTAGCGACAGAGCCACGTATGAGCCCCTTAAGAAGGATCCAGGCTGTAGGTACAAGAAAAAAGTTATAGATTGTTTTAAACGGCTAGAACAGGATAAGGCTATAGACAAATTGTTGTACCGTAAGCTGTATCCAGGGGAAGCTACACCTAGTCTCTATGGTTCACCCAAGATACACAAACAGGATGTGCCCTTAAGACCGATTGTATGTATGATTAACTCAGTCACCTACAATATCTCTAAGTTTCTGGCTTCTGTTCTAAACCCGTTAGTAGGCAGTAATGACAATCATCATGTTCATAACACCATGGACTTTGTTAAGAAGGTGAGGGACATTAACATGGCGGATGATGAAACGATGGTGTCATTCGATGTTACGTCTCTCTTCACGTGTGTCCCTGTGGATGAGGCAGTTGAGGTTGTCCATCCATCCATCCATCCATCGTCAACCGCTTATCCGGTGTCGGGTCGCGGAGGTAGCAGATTTCAGCCGGGACCTCCAAGCTTTCCTTTCCCTTGCAACATCCACTAGCTCTGATTGGGGGATCTCAAGGTGTTCCCAGGCCAGTGTGGAGACATAATCCCTCCATCTGGTCCTCAGTCTACCCCGTGGCCTTCTCCCAGCTGGATGTGCCTGAAAAACTTCTTTTGGGAGGTGATCAGGTGGCATCCTTACTAGATGCCCGAACCAC
>OMLC01094337.1:0-23369 GCA_900302585.1 Regalecus glesne | reverse complement strand
ACACATTATTAGAGGACTTAAGAAGTACACTGCTGCAAATGCACAAACAAAATGTATCTGCTATAATCAAGCCTTCATGACTCAAGCCTTCATCACACACACACACACACACACACACACACACACACACACACACACACACACACGTGTGTGTGTGTTCCAATAAACTAAAAAAGAACACAAATGCAGCTAATAAAAACATAATAAAGTTTGGGACAAGAGGTAAGAACTTTGCACATTTATTAGTGTGTATTTAAATACACTGATCTAAGTTGTTTCTTACATTATATATGTGTATGTACAGGGGATGCATATCCAGGGAGATGAAACAATTTACATTTACCATTTTGGAAAAACTTTAAGAAAATACATAATCAGATTAAATTAATCCATTAATTATAGTTGTCCTACAACTAAGAGAAATTAGTTCTGTAACCAAAACAGAGCTGGTTCAAATGCTGAAGGCAAGACTGACTGGGTGTTCGTTAGTGACAACTGAATAAATGTGTATGAAGTTTTTATTTACACTGCCAGAGATCCATTTCAGCAAGGCTCGAACAAATAAATTCATCATCAATGTAAACTAATGTTAGATAGCATAGTTGGACGCATGTTTTGTTTTGGGTTACATAAATACGCGACAACAGGCTACTGGTCACCTAATCATGGGGTTTTTTATGTGTTAATGCTGAGCGTTTGATTTTTAGAATTTCCAATACCACGTAGACTGTCTTGATGGAATTGCTGCAAAAATATTGTTCAGCATTTCAGTGGTGAGCCAAAGAGAGACTTCGACAGAAAAGTAAAGCTAATTTGTCATATTGTGGCAGTACAGAACTTGGAGATTTGCTTGCAAAAAAAGAGGCATTATGCTATCTTGCCATTAATCTTATTTTTGATTAACATGATAAGAAAGAAAGAAAGAAAGGATTCCCTTATCAGTCCCGCAAGGGGAAATTTGGATTTCTCTGCATTTTTGACCCAACCTATTGTATAGGAGCAGTGAGGTGCCAACATATGGCGCTCGGGGAGCAGTTAGGGGTTCAGTGTCTTGCTCAAGGACACCTCGACATGCTGTATGCAGGACCGGGGACCGAACCTGCAACCTTCCGATTGCCAAACGACCGCTCTACCCACTGAGCTATGCCGCCGATATCTGTGGACCATAACATCTGGATAGCTCAATAGCCCAAAATGGACTACCTAGCACAGCTAAAAGAAGTTATCCAGTATTGTTAAGGAAGTAACAACTGTTATAGGATGCCTACTTTGAAAATAATTTGGTGAGTACCAGACTTGCTAAATGATGAAGTGCTTTTGAATAAGGTAGTTGATGCTACTTTAGAGCTACTCAAGAGCCAAAAGTAGAAGCCTGTGGATATTTTGGAAACTTGTCAGGTATAAATGTATTGAACAGAATGGACGCATATGAGGAATATCAAGGTGCCCAGTCAAACTTTACTGACGAAACAAAAGTCTGAAATTTGGCCGAAGATAATATGATTTCAGTTATTAAACAAATCGCTGAGGTTCAAACTTCTTGTATTCAAAAACACACTCAATTTGCATTTGGAATTGATAGGATATTGAACCTTATGCTTAATGTGCCCTCTCATTACCTGATTGGCTCGTATATCTGGTCACAGATGTAGAAGCCTCGCCTCTGGAGCTGAATGATGTCACCTTTCTTCAGGTTCTTTAGACAGGGATCTCCCAGCATCTTCTCCTCAAACTGTAAGACAAAGAGTTGAAGAAAAGATGAGCAAAAAACAAAAAAAAGACAACAAAACAGAAACACTTGTTTCAATGTCAGAACAAACAGTGTCTAATTGACCAAAGTCATCTTATTTAATACGACATACTGACTTACGAATACACATGTGCCCACCCAAATACATCCCCTAGCCCAGACCTTGCTGTCTTTATTTATGTAGTCCTTGAAGTCGTCGTCTTTGCCAAGGACAGGTTTGGAGATTAGTTGCTGATAGCTAACGCAGATGGTGGGCAGCAGTGGAGCATGAGTTGTATCAGCCAACCAGGTGATCTTGGTAGTCTTTTTGAAGTCTTTGTTCTCCAGGTCCAGACGAGCTTCCATGGACGAAATCTTGCCATTGGAATCCCTGTGTGGTCAAAAATTGAGGAGCTGAGCTTAAATAAACAAATATGTTTAGGGTAGGGGCTAATACGCTCATGCTTATTGCCTCCTATAAGCCACATAATAGTCTTTAAAACGAAAAATGCAAGATTTTCACTTTAAGCTAGCCCCAAAATCTTTGAAATATTAGGAGTGTAAAGATTAATGTATGTTAGTTTTCCAATGGAATAACAAAGCTTGGGCTGTATTCAGTCCAAAGCCAAAATGCCAGTTTAAGAGTCAAATAATCCAATCTTCAAATCTAGTTATAATTGAGGAAGAAGTAGCTAGCAAAAGATAACACAACCCAGGCGAGACTCCTTGGTAACTACTTTCACAGCTTACCTGGCCACGTTTTGTCCAAAGGCAATACCTGAAGCAATGGGCTACTTTATGTTTACAATGAAATGCATTAGCTGAATTTAACTGAAAGTGGCTGAAAAAATAAATAAAATAATTAAAATAGATGTTTTTCATTTTAATGATAATGTTGTTTTGTTTTTTGCTCTACCCACGGATGTAAACTTATTAAAATATTTTAGACCATTAGTACCATGACATATCTATGCTTAAAATTGCTAAACCCCTTGAGCTGAAATGTTCTTTTGAAATAAAGGTCGCATGCAGCAGATATTATCTGGGCAAGCAGCAGCACCAAATTCCAAATTTTGCCAAAGAATTCACTACCCTGTGCTTACTTGGTGATCTTGGTGATGATAAGGTTTCCCCAGTTGATGAAGGTAACAACCTCTCCAACGGTGAAAGTCTCTGCATCTGCCCCATCCACTAGAACCCGAGGTCCGTACCACACTTCCTTCATCCCTATTTCTGCATTCTAGATGGAGAAAGAGATATTCATAGAATTAAAGAAAGGTGCTGAGAGGGAATATATAGTTTGTGATCACCTCTGATCCCAGATTCATCTTCCTCCTGTCCTATATTTTAATCCTGTACTTACTCATATTATTCTGTCTTACAGGAAGAAAAAAAGCCCCTCTTCCGTCAGCTCTCATTTTCCCAAGAACATTTGTCTCTCACATAAACCATCTCACATCAGAGGAGATGGTTTTATGTAGTGCTCCAGCCTTGACCTATTACATCTTTGTTGGTCAGTTGTATTGTGGGTAATGTAGGAATTTAAGTTAGATATCCTGTTGCACTTGTTCAAAAGTCACTCTGGATAAGTTTATTTGTATCGCCCTTAACTCCCTGTTGAGGACTCCAAGGATTTTATATTCAATGAAAATAAGGTAAATACAGATGACAATGAATGAAATACTCTATCCTTGGACCCTTGATTCCAAATGCAAGTGTTGACTAGAGGTACAGTCAATAAAAAAAATAATTCTAGTGAGCATTAGTAAGGAATTCCAACGTCAGCAAAGTCCCCTTAAGCAACAATGCCCCATAAATCACAAAACTATCATAAAAGAGATAATTCAGAGATCCTGCAGAAATGTCAAGTGAACAGATAATCCTGATGCATACAATGAGATTAATGTGGGGGAACCCATACTTTTGTAGAGGAACATTGGATTTCAAAAGGGCAATCTACTGATTTATTTAAATGGTAAATGGACTGACTCACTCTATCACAATAAAATTGTTTACCACAATAAGGACCAAGGTTTTGGACCAAGGATTTGAAATCTAGAATTCTCTGCACCTGGCAAAGCTGTTGTTTTGCACTAGATATAGGTTGACAACTCTTTCCAACCCCTGCCTGCTGATAAGGTTTAACTTTCACTAATAATACATAAAGGTGGACATAGTTATGACTTTTTTTAACAAATGGGGGATAGGTAGACTTCTGTATCGAAACTTCTGCATCAAAACACAGGCTTCCAACCATTTAAATGCACACACATACACACATCTGTTGGTAAAATGGCTGCAGATGAGGGAACATCTATGTGCAAACTCTGTCTTTTGCATTCCTACTAGTATATAGTATACATTCCTATGGTATAGTGTGGGCTGGATAAGACTCAAGGACAAAACAGAGAGATGAAGTGTACTTGGTTACCTTTGGATGTTTAGCAGCCTCCTTCATCTCCTCTTTGGCTTCTGGGACGGAGACAGGAACCACATATGAGCTGGACAAGGCTGTATACCTGGGTGCCACTGGATCAATAACCTAACACACACACAAATACATACAGATTCATTTTTGCTAACAAGAACCAACCATGATCACATGTAATTCTCTAAACAGAGATCCCTGAGGAATGAGAAGACAATGGTACAATATGATGCACTCCATGTTTTAGTCACAACCCATTTTCTCTCTAAAGAAAAAAAGCGAGACAGAAATTAAACTCCTGGCCGACACATCCAAAAGCAAGGAATATAAGAAAATGAAAGTGAGGAGGTAAGGCAAGCAAAAAAGGTGGAGGCAGCAAGACTGATTCCATGGATCAAGCAGGAAGAAAGGCCTTCAAGGCAGAAAATTGGCTTTTATTTAGTGGCCACTTAAGCAACCGTAGCAGCCCACTGAAGTTTCTGAATAGAACAGGGCCTCCAACTGATTGTTGGTTAACTGGCAGTGTGCCTGGCTAGAAAACATTTACCAGCATTTAGCGTCTGGACATTTCTGAGTTTGTAGAGTGAGGCCGTTATTCTTACACTATTTCAAATGACCAGCAAATGTTTTCTAGTATTTATCCTTAAAGTTTTGGACAGATTTTAGCACGGGTGTTTTAGTATGGAAGGAGAATATACAGGGTCACTGTTTAAAGCAGTTTTTAACCTCTTGAGTCTCTTTGTGGTGACATGACTTTACCAGAAAAGAAACCACAGGTAAGTTCAACGGAACAACAATTTACAAACTCAATACAAATGAAGTCTTTTGTCTGCACTGCGCAAAGATGAGGCTATAGCTAACTGGTTAGCGATGCTACAAGCTTCTGCATTTCAAGGTTTACAAAATTAACCTTTAGCATTTTACAATCTTTTAACGGCAGAGAAACAGGAATATAGAAAGGGTGACGTGCTAACCCTAAATAAATAAATGAATGAATACGTAGACATTTAGAGCAGCAATATAAAACATATGACTTGGATGAGAATTGACTTAAATATTTTTTCCCCTGCAGTACTGCCATGTTTCAAAAACACAGGAGCAAGATGTTAGTTAAGTCTAATCAAAAAAGCATAACTCCTGTTAAGTGTTGTTGAGCAAATCAATGAATCTCTACAAGCTCCAGGGTTACTGTTTTGGAGCTGATCCTGTGCTGATATCCCTGAAGAATAGAGGGTGTGTCTTCATGAGGGTCAGAACAATATCACAGTGGATCAGACTCTTGAATGGTGATTTACAGTTCACAGTATAAGTTGTGGGGACCACGGTGGCTCTGGGGTAGAATACATGCTTCGGGATTTAACGAGCCAGAGGCTGTGGGTCTGAAACAGCCATGGGGTGTCAAGTAGGGCATCTGGCCTTATTTTCCCATGTCTGCCCTGGGATTGAGTGGTGACCTATCCAGGCTGTTTCTCCGCCTTTCACCCAATGAGCACCAGACAATCCATGACCCGATTTCAGAAGCGGCTGATGATGACATCACGGTATAAGTTACCCTGGATGAGGTTATCTGCTGCACTTTACAAGCTGCTATAAATGGAAGCAATACGTGGGGGTATTGAAGATGAGAAGGAGGTCTTGGATGGATCAACACTATGAATGAATGCTCTGTGAAAATATTAGCCAATCTGACTAACTTTTGTACTAGACAGAGTATACATACTATGAAAAAAGAAAGTCCACATTCACTATCTGAGCTCATAGAGGTCAGGGGATCTGTCCTGGACAGAAGTAAGATCAGCTCAAGGCCTAAACATGCTGGTTTAGCAGGACAAAGGCAGCTTCTTTTTCAGCCAGCAACCAAAACAGGTTTCAAGTTCACTGAGACTTGCTATTAAAAGGGTGGCAAGGAGCAGAACAATGGCTAACATTCATGGAAAAACTCTGAGGATCTACTTACAAGTAAATAACCTTTATTAAATCTATCAGTCACTGTAATAATAATAATAATAATACTTAGGCCAATTCTCCTTTCTTGCCCCCTTGCACAGGCAGATCAGAGTGCATGGCCTGTAACACAACATGCGTAGTGAAGTAGTTGGGATTCAGTAAACTTGGCAAATAATAACCTCCTTTACAATGGATATTAATTAACATTTAGAATGGAAATATGTCAGATTTAGCCACCAGGCTAATTCTCATCTGTTGTCCTAAGCAGTTAGGGGTTCAACATCTTGCTCAAGGACACCTCAACACACTTTCTGAAGCAACTCGGCCTCAAACCACCAATCTTCCGATTACTAGATGACTGCCTTGCCTCCTGAACTATGCCAACCCCAATTCTGAAAAACATGCGGACATGAACGCAGAGTCTCAGGGATGAAAGATCTAGATTTACCAATCAGTATGCACCCACTGTTCCCCCACACTCTGTGCACTGAAAGGCAGCAAACTGCTATTTGGAGGTCCAAATCAAGTTTATAGTGACATGAACAACTGGTGGATTTTGGAATTCACCACCTGGTTAACATGAAACGGTTTACTGTCATGAGTGGGGTGGGAAGGTTATGTAAGGGAGAGAGAAGGAGCAAATCAGAGAGCGGATGAGAATGAGATAGGAGGAGGAAGAGGAGTACCTTGACACAGCTAACTGGCAGCTTGGAAACAGAAGAGTGAGATGCAGTTTAATGTCAAACAGGAGAAGAGAGAAAGAAAGAGACAACAGGGTGAAAAGTCAGCAAAAGAGGAATATGAGAGAGAGTGAGAAGGAGAGAAAGACTAGATTAAAAGACTGGAGGTAAGAGACAGATAAGGAAGACAGAGAGACACATTAACAGAGAATGATCATCTACATCACCTCTCCTTGCCGTCACGTTTTCTGTTCAACTGTCACACCTCTCTTCTCCCCATCTCAATCTATCCCTAGTACAGTGGTCTTCCACAGGGTCCCCTGACAGCCATGTGCATGTAGGTTTTCAATACATTCCAACACTATACTGGCTGACCTCACTAAATAGAGATCCAACCACACTGGGTAGAATGTAATCATTCCAAAAAAAGTTGGTTATGTTTAGTTTAAATGAAAACCTTCTTTCACATGGCTATCAATGGTTTATGGTTGCCCATCACTAGCCTGACAATGCAGACTTAATAAACTATGGAGCCCACTGGCAGGCTGGCTCAGCTGGCTTCCAAGCGGCTGATGCGACAGTCAGCTGTGAAGACCACAGTGGGAGCATGAGATTTTTGTGTTTTCATCCTGTGGTGTGATTCTTGTTCATGTTGGGGATTTGAATAACATCTTCTCTTCTCTGTACTACAAGAAGAAAGACTGGAAATCTTTTTAAAGTGCCCTTCTGACCTAAATCATTGCAATGTAGGCATTTTTTAATAAAATATCTTGGGAAACCTTTCACTGTGGTACTGAGCCAGCAGTTAGGCAGTGCACTACCCAACACCTGGCAACTAAGCAGAACATTAATAACTACATAAAAAATACTAGTGTATAATCATCTTCACAGTAAGGAAAGACAGCATGTCATCAACTGATGACTAAATGCAGAAACTCAAATGTGGAGGTATGCAACCTAATAATTAAAAAGCTCTGCAACATGAAACATGTCCACACAAAAAGAGAGGAACTGCCTGGGGAGGACAACAAGAGGTAGGTTAATTGATATTATGAAAAAAACAAGATGGAAAAAATAAAAGTTTGTGTTCTTTGCTAAAATCTCAGTTTGATATTTTTTTTTACATTGCTCTGGCAGCTTTTTTGCTGAAAATTGACCTGCAACATTAATGGGATATCAGGTGTAAGAGATCCATGGGTCTATAGTCTACTCAACTGTTCAGGAGTAACAACAAAAAAGTCGAGTTCAAATTTCTTTTAATATGCATTTTGAATATAATAAAATAATTTTCAAGTCAAATCCTAATATTATGGTTGAAATATGATTTACTCACAAGTATTCTCTAAAGGATTCACTTTATCCTTAGGTGTCTTGGATCACTATTGAAATATTCTATAATTTCCCCATTTCATTTCTTTTTTTTTTTGTCTTCTCAGATACACTAACCTTCCTGCCCTCTGAGATGGAGCACAGCAAATGCAAGGGAGACATACACACAGAGGATGCAATACTGATGCCAAGAGATGACGATAGGGAAAGAGGAGGTAAGCATTCAAGTGGGTGGAAGACTTGTAGGGTGGCAGCTTTGGTTTGCAAGGTGTTAAGTCTGTCAGTGTTGGTCGATTATATGAAGAGGAATGAGGTGATGAGGTAGGAAACAAAAGCTGTTAAAAATGAAAAGCACAAATACAGAAGCCATGCCAGCACTGCCAGGAGTCCAACAGTCACACAGAAGAGCCAGCAGACAGGTCAAACACTATTCCTCACTCACAGGCTTCAGTCACCAACTTGTAGACCTCATGCCAAATCACCATGCAATAACCTTAAGGGTCTACTACTCTATAGCACAACTACCAAACTGTGAGACTAAGAAAAACGAAAGGGTGTTGTGATAATCATGTTGAGAGCAGGTATAAAAGGGGGTGGGGAGAGGTTCTGAGATAAAATAACTTCTTACTGAGCCCTGAAAGCACAATTCAATCAAATACTTGTGATGCCAAATGGTTGCCGATTATGAAATATGGGAATATCTATTGTTCTCACCTAACCTCATTTACTTAAAACATCCAAACTAAGTTTCTACATGGACCCTTACACTGAAAAATCAGCATAACAGCGGAGTGCAAGTTTGTTGAAAAAGTATTTTCAGTTGTTTCTAGGAAAATTATAAATATAACTGACTGGATCTCCTCTGGAGGTCTGATTACACTTTAAGAGAAAACATTTGCCATAAGGGTCCATATAGTCTTTGATCTACACACTGAAGAAGTAAAAACAACTTGGTCTATATATGTAAGACTGTTGTAACAGTGGTTTGTGTCAAATGTTTTTATCAATACAGTTTAAGTTTAACTGGAAGCCAGTAAGTGACACAGGGGCCTTCATTAAACAGATTGTTCACCCTAAAAAATAGAGAGAATGTTATTATCTAGTACCCCTCATGCCAGGAGAAACACGGATTAGTGCTTCGTTTCAATATAACACTAAAGGAGTTGTCAGACAATATGATAGGGCCACTTTTCCCCCAAAACGATTGCAGTTGTTGGTGGCTGTTTGAGTTTCAAGATGGAAAAAAAAGATATTCAGACATGTTCAAGCAGATTTGCTCTCAGAAGTTCATGTATGAATCTGTTTGCATGTCTCAGAACACCTTTTAACTTGAACATGTCAGTGCAAGATTTGTTTTGAAAGTAAGGGAGGTAGGACTTGCAGAATATAATAGCTTAGGATTCCATTTTTTCCTGTCATAGATCTATCACATGGCTTCATAAAACTTAAACTGTGCTGTATGAGCCATGTGTAGTACTATTATGGTCTTTTTCTTTTTTCAGTATTATTTGGAACTGTTATGAACTGGCCAAAATCCACTGCAATATTTTGGAAGAAAGCTGCTCTGAGAATTTGTAGGCTAATCCCTTCAGTATTGTTTGAAGACAGAATACTAATCTGGTACTGGTATGAGGGTGGAGAAATAATGATAGAATTTAAATTTTGGGGGGTGACCTTTATAGGAACCTGTATAGGTCCTCTAAGACCACCTCAAAGAAATCTACAAAAAAGTCCTTTGTTAATATTTCTCAAAAGACCCATTTCCATAGCAAAGCCAGAAGGGTCTTGGAAACAACTGGGCCAACTCATTCTTTGTATCACATTTACACCTTAGGTGGTTAATATGGAGGCATTTGTTAGGGTAGTGATCAAACCAATTTGTAGAGAAATTCAAGAGAACTGAATCTAATTTAACACACTAAAGCAAATTCATGTTTGATGAATTAGTAACCCCTGATCCCACAGTGAAAATCAGGCCCTGGTGTGAGGAAGTAGACTGAACAGACGAAAAACAAAACAATAACATACCTTCTTGTTGAAGGCCCAGATCTTGTCCCACTCCATATTCACCACTGACCTTGATCCACCCTAACAAGTCAAAGACAGAAACAAATCAAACTCTTATGAATAACACTGTGTTATGTTTACCACAGAAAAGTATTCTACAGAAACTGAGAGGTCTGTTTTATGTGTTACCATTAGTCCCTACACTCTGGGGGTAGACACAGACTTAGATGGGGCTTGGGGGATTAAGGCCAATTGCCCCTCCTGATGCCCTGCAGTGGGTTCGAACCCACAGCCTATAGCTCATCAGTTCCTGAAGAGTGCGCTTTATTACTGAGCTACTGCGCCCCCCTATTATTCTAGAGAGAATAGTAGATTGCTCTTCAACAGGAAGAGTAAAACAGTTGAAACCTAAAGGTTAGAGGTCATCAGCATTGATGACATGCAATATAAAAATTGCAAATTTAACACTATAAAATGACCCGTCTTCAGCTTCTACAAGTTCCTGGCAGAGATTAGGTGAATTAACGCAGCTCACGTTTGCTTCCATGTTAGTTTTCTTTCACTGATAATTATTTTAGAAACAATTTATGTTAAATATGTGCAAAATATCCACAAATAACTTTTGATAACACTGCACGATCTAGTACCTCTCAAACAGATGATTTGGAATAAGGTGAAGTAAGCAAAAGAAGCAGACAAAATAGTCAAAGACTGTGAGACTGACCCGAACCGTTGCCACTGCATTAAAGATGACTTGAGTTTTTCAAGAGAACTTATCAGAAGAAAAAAAATCTCACAGTTGAGACACCACAGTCTTTGCTAAAATATAGATGCAGACACAAGTCATTCATGCATAATATCCTCATTTTACATAGGCCTACCTGGGCTGCTATGAACTGTTTGAGACCTTCTACAGTCATGCCTCTCCTGAGAACTCCTCTAACAGTGGGAAACCGAGGGTCATCCCTAGTTGGGGAACAAAGTAGATACAAGGTGTGAACAAAGGAAGGCTAAAGAAAGAGATCATAACATAGAAAGTAAAGCAAGTGAAAGTAAAATGTTAATGGTAAAATAATGTAGTCACCATATATTAAGACTATCTATCTAACAAACAAGAGCCTTACTTCAATCCACTAATTCAAATATGACTGCTGCCATCCACACTCATAACTCAGAGACATGTAGAAATTAGTATTTTGTTTAAGTAAGAATAAAAGTTTATTGTTACAAAAAACATTTGCCAAGTGAAATGATCTTGAGTGGAAAACATCTTTTCAGGCTCAATAATCAGTAGTCAACATGGTCAAAAATATTTCAATCTGGTTTTTGTTTTAAACATATAATCGATTACCAGAGCTCATCTGTGTTAACTGCATTAAAAAAAACTCCTCAGAGCCAAACTGAACTCACCATCCATCCACATATCCCTGGTCAACAAACCAGGTGAGCTTTCTCTTCGAGAGGACAGTGTTGTTGAGGTTAAGCCTGGCATACTCCCAGATGTAGGGCTTTCTAAGGCCTAGAGAATCAATCACCCAGTAAAACTGATCATCACGGTCATGGTACTCTGTGGTCCTGAGGGCATGGGTTACCCCCTCCACACTGTCCACGATGGGGCAGGCAAAGTCATAGGTTGGGTAAACTCTGAGAAATAAGAGATTTCAATAGCATCAGTCCACAATTCACAGAAGTATGTTTTGTTTTGTTTTTTACCAAATTACTGTTAGTAAAAATCTAGTACTGGGCTTAGAGTCAGGTCTAGGCTAAATGTTAGATGATTAGGTTGGGGCCTGCTGGACTAATAAATTGCCCCCAGTTCTTGGGGCCAGCTGGACTAATCTAGGTTGGGAATGTTGTTGTAATACTCTTAACTGCACAACTGATTACATACATAGTTATTTTGAAGAACCTAAATATTGAAGGTAAATGTTATAGAAACTAATTTAGAACATTGGCTATGGCTGAAAATAATATAGGTTATATATTTTTTAAATATTATATCTTGAAGCTTAATAAGAACTTTTTCCACCATGCAATAATACAATACAATAATTATGGAGCTTAAGTAAGTGTTCCTATCCTTGAAAATAAGTTCAAGTGTGTTTATTCAAGACAATAAACTGCTCATCGACTCCAGTGGAGCTGCTCAGTGAGCTAGTGCTTATATCGAACATGTTTGTTTCTCAAAAACCTTTTCCAAATGAAAGGACTAGAGATAGATAGGTTATGTCTCAAGTACTTGTAAGTGGTTGCGGTTCGTGGGTGAGGGGTGTTCTTGCAGCGGAAGAGGGTGGGGTCTCTCAGGCAACCATTGTTGGAGTTCATGTCAATCTTAGCTCTCATACAGCAGGTCTGACCATATTCTGACCCTGCCTTCATCTCTGACCACATTTTCATGTTCTGTTCCACCGCTGTGAGAGAGATAGAGAAGCAAAAAGAAATGAACAGCAAAAAGGAAAGATACAATTAAAAACAGACTAATAGACCATTGAGCAACAAGTCTCAAAGCTATTCAAGACAATGTGTCTGTCTCC
Source organism: Regalecus glesne (assembly GCA_900302585.1). Lineage (NCBI taxonomy): Eukaryota > Metazoa > Chordata > Actinopteri > Lampriformes > Regalecidae > Regalecus > Regalecus glesne. The sequence goes on along the minus strand of OMLC01094337.1, from coordinate 10,715 downwards.
TCTTCCTAACTGCATCTTACAATTTTTGCGACATTTGGACTCGACGCGCTGCTCCCTCTCCTGCTTCATCTGCTCTGGAGGAGTATCATCGATATAGGCCTTTCCCTCAGACAGCAGCTGCTCACCCAATCGCAGTATTGTTGGGAAGTGGTCACTGGTGTACGTGAATTGGTCTGGATGAATATGCAACATAGCCACATCCTCCAAAATGACCTGGATGGAGAATTGGAGTGGGGAGCCTCGTTAAAAGACATAATCAAGACACAGAGTATTTTTTGCAGTATAATCCAACACTTCCTGTTAAGATGGGAAAATTAAACTGTAAAAACTGCAAAAGATCAGCACTGTATCATCTATAATCACAGAAGACATGTTATTATTAGAGAAACAACTATTGATTCTTGAAAATAGTTATAGTAGTTTTTCCTCAATAACCAAGTCAAATAAAGTCAAATTTACATGTATAGCCCTAAGTCATATTAAGTCTCAGAGGGCTTTACTTACACATTACATTCAATCATGGCGAAATGGATGAGGTGAGGTACTCCTCTCATCCATAACTGTACATCATCATAAACTGAAAAATAACAGTTAATAGTGCTTGGAAAAAATCATTTTCTAGAAATTATCTCTGTTCTTTATTTAATAGCCTTGTAAAGGATATGTAAAAGTGTTTAAGTTATTTAAAAAATTAATTTTCAAAAAACATGTAATGACATGTTTTCCATGTCAAAATTAGGTGGGCACAGACTTAGATGGAGCTTGGGGGGGGGGGTTCAAGGCCAGATGCCCTTCCTGATGCCCCAGTTGCACCCACTATGATTAAGATAACTATAATCGGAAAATCAGACATGTCATGCAGGACTGAAATGTTTAGGACTTTGCTCTGTGTACTGTGTTAGTCAGACAGCAAGTATATACTAGAGTCCTTCTTTATGGACTGATACCCAAGTCTGTGACTTATGACTGGGTTTTAACTTTTAGTGTTGGCAGTGACCTGGATTCCTCACCTTCTCAAAGTCCTCCTTTTCCTTTTCTGGATTGGTGTCATCAAAACGCATGATGAGTTTGCCTTTAAACGTCACCTGGTAGTGCTGGTTGAGCAGGGCAGCCTTGGCATGGCCAATATGCAGATAGCTGGGCACAAAGACAGAGCAAGAGGTAATGTCTGTTGTTAAGATATGGGAGGTTACTCTCTTTTTAAGATACATGTGACTTATTTTTTCGGCTTTTAACCATTGTGCATATTGTTTTTTAGATCATTTTATGCGTTGGCTTCATCGTGGAAATATTATTTAATGCTATATTGTGATGAATAATTCAAGGTGAAGAATACAAAGTCAGACATGTTTCAACAAGGTCATTTACCCCAATTATGGAATCCACGTATTTGGAAGTGTAACCCAAAGAGAAATTTAAAAGTTATTACCTAAAACAATAAAAGCATCAACAATCTTTGATCATATTGTTGAGCCACTTCATGGTTTAACTTGCAGAAATCACCATTCCACCTGCTGTAAGTAGTAGTAACCACTTATTAACTACCCAGCCAGCACATGTGATTAATCATAGATAATTAGAAATTACTGCAAAGTCGAAGGCACAAGGTTGTTCTTTTGTGTGTGTGTGTGTGGGGGGGGGGGCTGTTGATAGGATGGGTTAAAGGATTATACTATAAGTGTGCAGCAGTGGTCTCATGTCCAAAATCTCCAAAATAAAGCCAATGAGTAAAATGACTATATCAGATATAAATGATGGCAATAAGCATGAAAACGCAAAGAGGTCTTAACTAACAGAAATATTATAAATAGCACCCTTAATTTTCATTTCAGAGCAAATGGAAGCTCTCTCACCCACTGGCCTCAGGGGGAAAACGGACAACCACCTTGCCCATTTCAGCTCCGGGCAATTCCACAAATTTCCCAACGTCCTGCTTCTTCTCCTTCACCTCAGACTGTTAATCCAAGAAACAGAAATTAGCAGTAAGAGAGTATAACAATTTAAATAAAAACATTCAATCCAAGAATTTTGCTGTTAATGCAAAACTAGAATAAAGTTTACTTCCAAGACAAATGTAATATTGCAGTACAAACAATAGTGAGGTGGTCAAGGGTGACAGCCCTATATGACAGCTCTAAACAATGTTGGTTATTCACTCAACAGATAACCCAAGGAGACAGACAGGCTGTCATTTAGCATGTCCTATATTGTATATCATAGTGCCGTTTAGGACCACCTGTGATTTTGGGCAATACAAATACACATGATTTGACTAGTAAATTCCCATTACAAAACAACAATCAATAAATCCCTATATGTTCCGCTGAAGTGTTCTAGAGTAACAATAAAGCGCTATCTGAAAATGACACTGATGCATTAACTGCTCAATTAATTGTTTGGTAAAATTAACAAATCAGCCAAATGACTAAAACCATAAATATAAAGTGATACGTGTTGTGGTACACTGTTTGCATGGTGTATTGTTGTAATGTGACACCACTATCAATGGGGTGTGAAAATGAATACATCACATGTGAATGGGACACAAACATCATTATTAAATTTGGGTCCAGCAGTATACTTACATTAGTCTTGCTTTGTGGAACTTTGTTAGTGGCCCACTTGTTGCCCACAGCAGTGAAGGGCACCTGGGAGCCCAGGAAGGAAAACCAACGATTGACGTGAGAGAAGGAACCAGTATGGCTTGGCCACTCCCCATGGCCTGCGGGCATAAGTGTGAGAATGAGCTACTGGAGTCAGCCAGCCATAGTACAATGCACTGAGCAATACCGGGAAGCAAGAAATAGCGAGGGTACAGGAAAATAACTGAAGTTCTGTGTGCATCCATGTCCATTCCATTCAATGCTTAAAATATACACCCTAGTTCATTTGAAAATGTAAAACATGTAAGATTCACTCACTATGTGATATCATTCTATCTATGATCTATTACCTTGACTTATCGTGCAATCCTTTCAATGTGTCTGCAAATGTTGGTGTGACAAAATGTATTCATTTTCCATTTTGTTTGCTGTGGCTCCCAGCATTGGCACCAAGTATTTCTTTTTGATTGCAAAATAGCTCCACCTCCTTTACTTTACTTCAAACCTATTACATTCCTTTTAAAATAAAGGGGAGGGGGCTTAGCTCAGGATGTCACGCCGTCATCTTGTAATCATAAAATTGGTGGTTTGATCCCCAGCCCCTGCAGAAAGTGTGTTGATGTCTCCTTGAGTAAGACACTGAACCCCTAACTGTTAAAGCCCTGAGATGGAGTGGCAACCTGCCCAGGGTGTTTCCCTGCCTTTTGCCCAATCAGCGCTGGGATAGGCTCCATCATGACTCAGCGACCAAACTTTGGATAAACAGTTGATGATGGAGGAATGGATAGATAAAGTAAAGATGCATAGTGATTGAGCAGTCCTTGCAAAGATGAATAGAATATTTGGGGTAACAGCATGTCAGGGTAGCTACAACTTGCAGTAAACAAGAATAGTGTACAGTACATAGGTAATCCTATGTACTTTGGCCAATTTATGCACTTTGAGACTTTCATACTTAAATATTAACTTCCCATTCTGAAACAAGAAATCTGCATCACACAAGTCTATGAAAATGTTATTTCATAGACCCCATTTATGGCCATGGCATAATGGTTGACTGGTATGGACATTAGCTACCACTGCACCAGAATGTGACTGACCTTTAAGTGCAGCCCAAACAGAGAGGTCAGCCAGGGTTAAGGAGTGTCCCACCAGGAAGGTCCTGAGGGAAAGAGCCTTGTCTAGCTCCCCTAAAGCTGTGTTCAGCCCAGTCTGACCACACAGACGCCGTGTACTGAACTCCAGCCAATGGTCCACCTGTATGAAGGGGACAGAAGGAGAATTGATCTTACTGGTTGCTAGTGTATCCAATAAGGAACGAGTCTAAAATGAGAAACCTAGAGAGTGCCATTTCAACAAAAAGCCTTTTCCAGACAAGTCTGAATTGAAAAAAAAAAATCACACAAAAATTTAAATCAGTTTAAGCCATGTACCTCTTTTGTTCCTGGAACACTGATGACATAAGTACACGAGAGGGAAATAGCCTTTTTTGTTGCAAGATTTCTCACATGAAAATGAGTGACTGACTGATGATATGTGGGACAATCAATAATTTAACACAATAAAAAAGCTGAAGAGAACAGCCATCCTTAAATATTTTCTGACGCTATCATGGAGAAGCCTAAATTCTTTTTTTCTAAAAGAATATCCAGGAGATCCTCATTGACTGAGTATGGTGATTCTATTTCAGTCATACATGAAAAGAAATTGAAACTAAACTGAAAAAGGACTAAATTGTTTCATTTAACTAAGTGTGAAATGACTTAAACTCTGCATGTATTTTTTGTTCAAGATTATTAACATTGATAATTACAGCAGATCTTAAAATATGAGGGAATATACTTTCCATCATATGTTAGATATCAATAAAAGTTTAAGACTATTCGAAGACTTTCTTAACTCTTGTATTAAATTGTTGATGAGTAAATACTGCTGGTGACCTTGCCTTATATTGTGAGATCTGTAGAGCAGTCTTTATCAGTTAGTCAAACCTCAACACTCTCATATAAAAACCTATATTAATATAATCATAATAATTCATATCATGTTTTAATCATAATAATCCATATCGTGTTTTACTGACTCCCTCACCTCCGTCTGCTCCATCAAGTTGACTCCATAGAGGCCTAGGGCAGGAGCCACACGGGCCAGGTAGCGTGTAATGGAATTTACATCACTGAACTGGACTGAACTGGAGAACAACATAGCAGATTATAATACAAGTAATTATACAAATACTAAAGCAATAATAGTTCTTGCATGGCACCCTCAAACAGTTATAACGTTGAAGGAAATATAAAAATAGGCATTTAAGAAGAAGCTAAGAGAGGTATCAGGGCAAACATGTTTTATAGCCAGGATTGAAACCTGAAAAAGAGCCAGGAAATGTCTGACAAAACATTTGAAACTCAAATTTAATCCCAACCTTAATAGCAGTGAATAAAATGCAAATGATTTATTTACCGAATAAATTATTACAATTACCTTTACATTTATGTATTATTGTTGTGTTAACTGTTCAGTCTATATATTAGTTTTAGCTTACAGTTAATTTGTCTTGATATGCCATTTCTTTTGAGGTGATTTTTTTAAAAATGCCGCGTGACCTTTATTCATTTGATATGCTCATTATGTAATTTTTTTCCTCTGTGGTTTATACAAATTTAAACATAAAAACTCTGATGCATAGCTTATATGTATTTAAGTCCCATCCAAATGTAGCTCATATCTAAATCTGTTTGGGTTGGGAAATAACCACTAGTCAAATTCTGGTCATTGTTCACTTTGGTCAAGTAAAACAGTCTACTTGGGTATTCACTTTAGTAATGCCATGAGAGCATTAGGTTAGGGTGCAATAGTTATTGTATATTTTAAAATGAAGTTTTGATAGTGAAATAGCAAATAAGGGGGGGGCATAGCTCAGTGGGTACAGTGGTATTCTGATGATCGGAAGATTGCAGGTTCAAGCCCGCTATTTACAGAGAAGCATGTCAAAGTGCCCTTGAGCAGGACACCGTTTTCCTAACTACTCTGCCTTGGGATGTGACTGGCAACCTCTCTAGTGTGTTTTCCCACCTTTCACTCAATGAGAACTGAGATAGGTTCCAGTTCCCCTGCGACCTGATTTCAGATAACTGGTTGACAATGGGTGGATGGATGGAATAGCAAATATGGTTGGTCAGTTTAGCATTTAACTACATCAGGTGGATTACTGGCCCAGATGACAACCCTAATGCACTCACTCCGAGATGTGAAGCTTGGTGTCTTTGCCTTCTTCTACAGACAGTTTTACACTCCCCTTCACATGCTCTGCGGCCAGCAGTGCCCCTACAGGATAAGAGGAAGTCCATTAGCTAATCATAACCATAGTCAACAGTTTATAGCGAGTTCACAGAATATGGATGACAGACAACAAGAAGTGATCAAGAGGGAACATTGGAAAATGTGTTAGAGGGGCTGCTGATTGAGAATACCGGAGAGACTTGACTGCAAATTTACCAGTGGTAGACATAGATGATAGACATCTCTGCCTGGATGCATGCGAATTAGTTCCTGTGTGCATAGATGGGACTATGCAAAAGCATGCTTTTTGTGTGGTGTATGACCATGTTTGCGTCAGAGAAAATTGCTCACTGAGACAATAAAGACAAGTCCTTAAATGGCATGTCCTTTAAATGGGTTTTACTGCAGGTTTGATGAGCAATCATTCACACCCCTCACCCTCTCCAGCCACAACAGACGACCAAATGCTCCCCCTGACAGCCTCGCTTTCCCTCCCCATCGATACCACCCCTCCATTTCAGGATCTGTGTTGAGGACATGTGCCTGCTCTTCCGGAAACAGAAGAACAAGAAGGCACCAGGCCCACATGACATGTCACCCCTCTGCCTACTGACCAGCTGACCCAAATTTTCACACTGATTTTCAACAGATCACTGGAGCTATGTGAAGTCCCTTTCTGCTTTAAGAGCTCTACTGTTATTCCAGTGCCCAAGAAACCCTGTATCACAGATTGAGACGTTTTATTGTAATGGTATGGAAACAACAAAATTCCCTTTGTTAACTCAGAGAGTAGCAGCAATAGAAAAAATGAGATAAAAACAAGATCAGCAAGAAACAACAAAATTAGGTAAATGGTATTTAACAGCATTAAATGAATACAGGCCTATTGCCTTAACATGTGTGGTCATGAGATCCTTTGAGAGACTAGTATTGGCCAATCTAAAGGAAATCATAGACTGCCAACTCAACCCCCTGCAGATTGCCTTCTAAGTAAATAGGGCAGTTGAGGATCCTATAGCATAGGATTGCAGTATATCTTCCAACACCTCAACTTCCCAGGGACATACACAAGGCTCCCGTTTGTGGATTTAAGCTCAATGTTCAACACCAATGTCCCTGATATCCTCTACTGGAAACTCATCCATCTCACTCTACATCCCCCCAACTCCCAGGGGATTATACATTTCCTAACAGACAGGAGGCAACACATTGAGCTGGGGGAAATCATATCCAACACCTGGATAATCAGCACAGGCGCCTCCCAGATATGTACTCCCCCTCTAGTCAAGTCAAGTCAATTTTATTTGTATAGCCCATTAATATTCCCCCTCTACATAAATTAGTGCATCTCAGGAGATGGATTTATTAAACTGCTGAAGTTTGCAGATAACAACCATCGTTGGCCTTATCCAGGGTAGTGACAACTCTGCATATCGTAGAGGTTAAAGAGCTAGCCCTGTAGTAGTTACAACAATCAGGAGCTGAACACATTCATCAATCTGGAGATGACAGGGGATATCATGAGACTCAGGAACTGATTCAGTTTTACGATGCATAATCCAGTCTGTTTTCTGCATACCCATCACTGTCTGGTTTGGATCAGGGACAGAGTTAAACAGACAGTTAAGTCTGTAGGTGAAATCCTTGATACCCTCCTGCCCTCCATTCAAGACTTATACATTTCCAGAATCAGGAAATTGGCATGCAACATCCCTGCAGACCCATTACACCCTGCTCACAACCTGTTCCAACTCCTCCCCTCTGGCGGGCGCTACAGAGTACTATACTAGGAGTGAGGCAATATCCCCTCCCTCCCACAAGCTGCATTGTAAGAGGAGAGGAGGAGGATGACAGCATTGGAAGATCTTTTTAAGGGGCAGCAAAGCTCAGGCCATAGGGTGGCTGTCTAGTAATTGGAGAACGGTGATTTGATCAAAGGACTAGGCAGAACATGTATCGAGATGTCCTTGAGCAAGACACTGAACCCCGTAACTGCTCTTCAAGTCCCACACACTGCTCCTATATAGAATATCTGAAAAGTTTCTTCTGGTGGGCTGTGATTCAAAAATTAACGCTTAACATTGTCAAATTCCATCCATAGATCTAGTATATACTGTGCTGTACATTGTACGTAGAATGGCAGGCTCTGTCATGTCCAACTAGCTCAGGCATGTAAGTAACCTTCTAGCACGGATATATGCTGTGCTGTATTTTATACTCATAAAAGCATACTCTCTCATGTTCATCTACCGGAGGCATGTATATGCAGGTAACCTGCTAACATTTATTTCAATATCGCTGATGTATTCTCTGCACCATCACACTTTATTACCTCTTATTTTTGCCTGCGTGGGTCAATCCGTATGCATATATCCGAAGATAATTGCAATGTCATTTTATGTAAAGTACCTCTGAGGGCCATGAAACCAGAGTCAAATTCAATGTATGTCAAAACCTGCATGGCCAATAATGAGTAATGTGGCTGAAGCAAACTTTAATAAGATATTCTGTGACACACTTCTATATTGTGGCCTGTTGGCTGACAATCTATTCCACATTTCTCATAAGTATAAGGTCTGTATAGCTCAGCAATAGGGTGGTCATCTAGTAATCAGAAGATTGGTGGTCCAATCCCCAGCTCCTGCAGAAAGTGTGTCAGTGTTCTCAGTTAGACACTGAACCATTAAATACTCAACCCCTGTGATGGAAGGGCGATAAGTCCAGGGTGCTTCCATACCTTTCAGCCCATGAGCACTGGAATAGACTCCAGCATGACTCCACAACTCGACTGTGGATAACTGATTGATAATGTATGTTTCACAAAACCTGGCTAACCAGTCTAGCAGCAAGTTGCCTCATGTAATTAGCATAGTTGTTTATTTTTTTCACATTTTCTGTTAAATTATTGGTATTTTTGACCATTGAAATAGCACTCCTCCTATATCAAGTATGCCAGGATCTAACAAGCTCATTCAAAGCGAGAGAGCAATCATTATTTCCCCCAAAGACAGGGCTTTAATGTTGATGAACGTGTCAGCTAAGGGGGCATCTCCATCACATACCTCCCTGTATTGATAGCCTCCACATGTCTTGCAGAATAAAACCTGTTCCCTGCGTTGACCACTAATCAAATAAGCTAAATACTCATCTTTTTTTAATCAAAAAGGATTTGTACACCACTGTGCCTTTGCTTTCCAACCCTGTCCCTTGCGTTTCAAAAAAGGTTGCATCAGCCGGTAGGTTCACTGCAGACGCGGGGCAGCGCTGTTTGACAAACTTCGGGAGCCACCCAGCGGATTAGCCTAATGTTGCGTTTGACAAATCAATATGATATCTTTTTGGCTCATAATTTCCCGTTAACGATATAAGCCACCGCCACTAATCACCTTGAATGAGAAAAAAAATATTCCAGATGAATATGTGAAACAGTTCTTTGTAAACATATACAAGACTATGGAGCCATGACTTGACTACGTTGTCAGCAGGTCTGGTCATCATGTGTATGCATTATCCAGGCTGAATGACCACACTTTGCTTAGCATAACGCAGTTATTGGCGTACCAAGAATATAGCTCCAGTAAAATGGTACAATGTGATGTTAAAGTGTTAACAATATGCATAAGTATGAAGGAAGTGGACGAGCTAAAGGTAGTTAGAGTATGCCACGACAGCAGGCTTTACAGCCTTGTGTACAGCTCAATGCTGTATGACAGCAAAGCTAGCGTCCATTAGGTTGGCTAGCTAACCTTTGAATGCCGTAGCTCTATAGTTTACTCACAACAATCATAAAAAATAGACATTGAACTGGCTCATAACTCACCCAGGGGTGGGTTGTGGGGATTGATGGTAAGATTTAAAGTCATAATTAATTATCGGAGTCTTAAATGGTGGTATGTGAAGGCTTTAAGGGTCAGGCAACTCCACCGGGCTTGCATGTGAAGCACTCTGCCACACTCCAAGAAGACCTGCGCATTTTCTGCATCTGATTGGCTAACCTTAACAAACCAATCATAACGCAGAAAGGCAACGAGCATTAGCCAATCAGAAGCAGAGTAGGGCGGATCTTCGTGAAAATCAGTGACAGTCAGATGGAAGAGGAGAGTGCTCACTAACAGTATGAGGAAACTAAAACAAAAAGGATTGATTGATACTGTTATTTTCTTATAAATTAAAACACAACAATCGCAAACATAAAAAGAACTATAATCCCTGCAGTTTAATTTGGAAGAGATGTATATGGTAAAAGCAAATGGAACTTATATTCGTTCAAGAACTAGATGAATCAAACAATCCAACAAGATGAATCCAACACTTCTTCGGCCTTGAAAACCACCAAAAACAGACCAAGAAAACAAAAGAGCGTATGACCATTGATAGTGTAATAGAAGATCAAAATATTGTTCATGACAAAATGTATCTTTATTTTAACTGCAACCTGTACAACAAGCTATACAAATCTGAATGTGACTTTCTATTTGAAAATGTCAAAGATGAAATAAATACATTTGAAAAGGATGATCAATATTTATTACATGCAAAATTAATGGTAATGGAAATTGATACTGCATCACCACAAATTAAAGGAATTAATGGCTTGATTTTTAAATTATTTTAGATGATTTACGGGAATCGTTAAATAGGGCATTTTTGGAATGCATCTGGAAAGGATGGCTATCCCCAAAATGGAAAATTTATTCCATAAACTTGCTAACTAAAATCAAGAAATAGTTTTTATTGCTAGACAATTGAATACCAATAACTATACAATGTGATGATTACAATTTTATTACTATATATTTGCAAATTGTCTCAAAGTTATTCTTGGAAAAC
>OMLC01094336.1:0-12025 GCA_900302585.1 Regalecus glesne | reverse complement strand
AATAATAACTCATGTAAAATACAAAAGTCAACTCTCAAATTTTTAAATAAATCATGTCACACTTTGAACTGGACACCAAATCTGTTATCTGTTTATTTGTCAGTTAGTGGGAAGCCTGGCATTGCATGCTGTTAACTAGTGTGTTGTACTCTGGTGTGTAACTTGACACTGCAACTCTGAGTAAGTCTTGCAGATGTGCATCAGTGAGGCGTGCTCTGTGCTTGTTCTTAATGAAGTTCATGTCAGAAAAGGCTGATTCACAAAGATATGTTGAACCAAACAGGCTTGCAACCTTCATAGCTGCTGCGCATACACCACTGTACTGTTCTGTGTCAACAAGGCACCAAAAGTTTGGTGCAGCCTGGTGGGCTTTGAGGTGGAGATCATTTTGCAGTGTTACAATTTCAATCTCCACCTGTTCAGCATCCAGGCTAAATATTGCACTTAACTGCTCAGCAATGCATGATATGTTCACGTTCATGAAAGGGTTAGAAATGAACGACACACAAGGCTCAAGCTGATCCAGGTCATAAAACCTGTTCTCAAACTCTTGCCCAACTCTGTTTATGACCCGTGAGTACTTTTCTGCAACTTTGTCAAAACCCTCAGATGCAGAAGCATTGTCTTTCAGCACCATCTGCACAGAGGGAAAGAGCAGCACTTTTTTCCCTCTGTAAATGCCCAGAGAAAAGGTTCATCTTAGCTTTAAATGCATTTAAAGCACTTATCATATCGGCGACAGTTCTACCTTTGCCTTGCAGCTCACTGTTCAGTTTTCCAGTAACTTCTGTTAAAAATGCAAGGTCAAGTATCCACTCAGTCTCCTCCAGCAGCATGGTGTCCTCACCTCTGGACTGCCTGAACTCTTCGATTTCACCCAAAAGTGACAAAAAACGTTGCAAAATTCGTCCCCTGCTGAGCCATCGGATTTCTGTGTGTAGTAGCAGGTCACCATATTCAGCTGACGGCTCATCCAAAAGTACCTTGAATGTTCTGTGCTGTTGAGCTCTGGTGCGGATGCTGTTTATGATCTTTACGACGGGAGTCATTACGTGCTGCTTTTAACTCGCGGGCTTTTTCTGCGCGCAGTGGGCTGCCCGGTGGGTAGTTAGCATGGTAGCTTGTGTGACACGTAGTGAAATGTCTCTCCACATTGTGCCGCTTTGCTGTTGCCAAACAGACGCAGGATCCTTTCACCGTGGTAATAAAAAAAACTCTACCTCCCATTCGTCGTGAAAATGCTATGTTTTCTTTCTTTTTCTGACATTATTTGGGGTAACTCTTCTTCTCATATTCACTGCGTCCGCTAACGTTAGCTTGTTTTTAAAAGCGCAACAAACGCTACGTTTTGGTCATGCGCACAATACTGGCAGCTCACTGGTAAGTGCTGCTATTTTTAGAACAGCCCAGCGGGCGACTCATCTGGTCCTTACGGATGACTTGGTGCCCGCGGGCACCGCGTTGGTGACCCCTGCTCTGGAGCATAAACTGGGAGTCATCAGGACTCCGTACCACCAGGCTAACAACGTCCCCACTGACTCAGTGGCTGGGGAGGAGGAGAAGTCCCATATTAAACAGACCCTGGTTGAGTGTGGTTACCCTAACTGGCCGTTTGTTAAAGCCAGGAAGGGTCCCAGACTCCAGCCAAGTGGAGGGAGAGGAGGAGCCAAAGCGTAGACCGGTGGTGATTCCGTATGTGGCGGGAGTGTCGGAACAGCTGAGACGCGTATTTTCAAAACATGGCGTCTCAGTTGCTTTCAAACCCCTGAACACACTGCGGCAAAAGTTGGTCCACCCCAAGGATCGGGTCCCCCGGCACAAACAGAGTAACGTAGTGTACGCTGTTAAATGCCCGGAGGACTGCAGTGACTTGTACATCGGGGAGACCAAACACACGCTGGCTAAGAGGATGGCGCAGCATAGGAGACCCAACACGTCAGGTCAGGACTCTGCGGTCTTCAGCTTTCAGTCTGAGCTGAAAGCTTTCAGCACAGACTGAAGAAGTCACCTGGCGAGTGATGAAACGTTTCCAAATGAACTTTTGATCCAGTTGAACTGATTCACCTCTTTTTTGTTACCCAGCCTATTGTTGTGTGCTATCCATGTCCTTTTTATAAAGGGGGGTGCTGTGGTCAGCTCAGACTGAAGAAGTCACACGTTTGAGTGAGAAAATGTTTCTGAATAAACTTCTGATCCAGTAGAACTGATTCACCTTTCTTTGTGCTGTAGCTACCATGTTTTACGGTAAACAAACAAAAACGTGTCTGTATTGTGCTCTCTCTCTGTATAGTGAGGCATCTCTGTATCATCCTGTGTGTCTTTATTGTGCAGTATCTTCATAGCACAATGGTTTAAGCTACTGAATCTCTCTCATTGACTCAGCTGTGTAATCACCAGTCTGTGATGAGCCTTTACAAATCAGACTGTACCCCAATCATAACTAATCACCCACCTTCTTTGGAGTGTAGAAATTTAGTGTGTGTGGGGGGCATCCTTGAAACATGAAGTGGTTGGCACATTAAGTAACCACTGCTAGAGCACTGCCCTGCTTGCTCTCTCTCTTTGTCAAACTTACTCTCATCTGTCTACCTTATGTTGTCTCCTCCTTTTTTCCTGATTCTCACTCACAAAAACAGTTTCAAACCTACACATAACCATTCAACCTCTTTCAATACCCTTTTCTTTCCTTTTTCCTCTCACACAAAGGCTCACATCCTCACTGTCTCTCTCACACAAATACATACTCGCACACCCTCCTTCTCTGTCTGTCTCATTCCCACAAGGCAGAGCCAATATTAAGATATTAGAATTACTTTTAATGGTTGAGTAGTCGGTTTCAGTTTAAGTTTTTCTCTCTTACATACACAAACACACACGCATGCACACAGTTCTCTCACCGTTTCTTAACCAACATTCCAGAATACTACAATACATAGAACATTATTACAGTATGAAACCAAGTTGTATGCAGGTTACTTTGGCAGTAGATTTGTGTCTCAGCTACCTCCAGACCAATGCATGATATAAATTATGCCACACAGAACCCAATCACCACACTGATAGAAATCAAGTCAAGAGACCAGGTTAAAAATGTATCCTGGCTCTGCTTGTTGCTGGGCAACATGGTTGAAAGCGAAAGACTGTTGCCCACAGCAGCAGAGGGTCCATCCCAGGCCCTTTGTTCTCTCTGTGTTGGCAGAGGTTTCATCCAGATATTCCATTCTGTCATTCAACATGTGTTACTGCATATAAAAACAAATGGATAAAATGAACTTTTAAACATGATTAAGATTTAAGAGCAGCCTCTTTCCACGTCACTCCTATACACTATAATTTCCCCTGTAGGACTAATAACGGAGAATTTTACCTTATATCTAATAGCAAATGCCCAACACTTCAGCTCTTCATCATGGGACATCCTAAGGTACCATTGTGGTCCTTCCCAGTGTGTTGCTACATGCTAATTTTTGCTAGAACTGCATTCTGGCTAGAATTGAGATGTACTGCAACTGTGCAGTGCTAATTTGTATTTCAAATGACACGTTTTTCTAACTGGTTCACTTGTTATTCTTTTGTCAGAATAAACTTTGGTTGCTGACTGCAAGCAATTGGATTCAGCTTTAAAAGATAAAGTTTAATTTTGAATTATTTCTTAGTTGAAATTGCGCACAAAGCTTTTTGACAAACTAGGGGAATTATGTGCTTAGTGATGTATGTTGTGCGTATGGCTGCAAAATGCCAAACCACCAGTGAACTGTCAAATGCAGTTTGACACGAGCACATTTTGTAGACCATGACGTCTATGTGGATCTATGCTATTTCAGTGACAGGATTCCTAAGACTGTCTTTGAAATTAATGATTAAATCAAAGTTTCACTCAAAAACATGATAGTTTCAAACTTTATGACATCTGGTTCAGCCACAACTCCTTTCAAGTATGACCCCCACCTGTAATTTAGAACTTTCCTGTCAGAGCTTTATCAATGGTAAAGGCTCATCCATCCATCGTCAAGCGCTTATCTGAAATCGGGTCATGGGGGAACTTGAGCATATCTCCGTTCTCATTGGATGAAAGGCAGGGTACACCCTGTGTAGGTTACGTGTCCATCACAGGGTAGAGCAGTTGGGGGAACAGTGTCTTGCTCAAGGACACCTCAACATGCTTCTCTGCATGTACGGGGATCTAACCTGCAACCTTCCGATCGCCAGGCGACCGCTCTACCCACTCAGTCATGCTGCCCCTTCCTCAGAAGCAATTGAAGATTATTTCTGCTCTATTGTTTTGTGAAGGATAAGTATATAAGTTAAATTAAAGACTATGTATCTTCCTTTGGGTACTGATGCTGTATAAGCTGATCCTAGATGGTCCTTGAGTGAAATTTAAAATGGCTGGAAAAAAACCTCTAAAACTATTGTTCTCTTTGTCAAAGTAGAATTCTTGGTCAAATATTTGATAGATTTATTTTATCTATTTTTTATTTATTTATTTATTTATACCTCTGGACTTTTTCAAGACAAATGAAACATCTGTTAATTTTTTTTTGTACCATGTTCACCATTAATCTGTGTGTGAGTGTACTGGAAGTGAATTTCCTGATGGGACTGTTGTTCTTAAGAATTTATATTCCAAAGACCCCAAAAGGAAATATGTCTTACAATTTTCTCTGTAGGTATATTTTGTGCTTAACAATTATTATTATTATTATTTACATTAGTCATTGTACGTACATACAATGATTTTCTTTTTCTCTCTCTCTCCATTGAATCCATCCTATAGTATAAGAGCAGTGCTCAGGGACCAATTCCAGTTCTTTCAACTATTGCTTTGTTCAGGGGCCCAGGCAGGAGTACTAATCCTAACATAAATGTCTATTTGATGGTAGGAGGCAACCAGAGAAAACCCATGTAGACATGAGGATAACATGCGAACTCCACACCGTAAGGACCTGGGGTGGACAGAAATTGGAAGCTAGAACCTTCCTGCTGTGATGCAACAGTGCTAACAACTAGCTAACCATGCTGGTCATTGGCTGGGGATCATTCTCAAGAGGATTCTTTAGTTGATTATTCTTTAGTCCCCTGAGTTTTGCACTAGTGCTTTGACCCCAAGGATTTAGATTCAGGTTAGAATTTAGTTCACGCTTAAGAATAGTCCAGTTATATGGCAAACATAATACAATATAGTACTGTACAATACAGTGCATCACACTATAGTATAGTACAGTAAATTATAGTTTAATACTGTTCAGTATAGCACAGTATAATACAGCAGAGTATAGTAATGTACAGTATGGTTGATTCTAAATAAATGTCCATTAAACAAATTGACAACGAACAACCCTTTGTAAAGCTGTCATCGCCTTTTTTCATCCCCTGTGGGTACATGGTTCAAAGTGTTGCATCTTGATTAAGGAATGTGCATATTTATAAAGAAAAGTATTACTGATAGCCTAAATTCACTCCATGTGATATTTCACCATCAGTTTCACTGTCCAGCAGACGATCTTCTAGCATGGACAGGCTCGATTCACCAGGTTTGTTCACAAATGGGTCACAATTCCATTCTTTTGCAGTCTGTGGGTCGGTCTGCTGTGGTCGGGAAGTTCCGCTCAAACTCTTTTAAAAGCAAAGACAGGTGATCGTACACCAGCTGGGAGAATGATGGATCAGGCTCAGTCTCTTCCAAAATCCCGAGAATGTTTGAAACATGTCAAATATCCCTCGGTTCACTCGCCGTCCCAGCAGTTCCCGTTTGCCTTTGAATGCAGCTACTTTATCTGCCAACTTGAAGACAGTTGTCAATTTCCCCTGAAGTGACAGATTAAGTTAATCGACCAGGTTGAATATGTCACACAAATGAGTGAGTTTTGTGACCCATTCCTCGTCACTGAAATGTGCTGCCAGTGGTGACTTTATTTCTGATAAATAAACCTCTGCAGCGGCTCTCGTAATTCAAACACCCTTGCCAAAGATCTGCCTTCAAATAGCCACCTTACTTCAGTGTGCAAGAGAAGGCGTTTGTACTCCACGTCCATCTCCCCGCAAAGTTCCTCGAACAGACGTGAGTTAAGGACATGCACTTTGATGTGGTTAACCATTTTAATGACATCATTCAACACGCTGTTAAGTTCAGGTGACATTTTTCGGCTAGCCAGCCTTTCCCTGTGAATGTCACAGTGCGTTGACTCACATTCAGGTGTAACCTCCTTTACCCGAGAAGTTAAACCAGCAGCTCCATCCGTGTATATGCTCACACAAAAAGACCAATTTAGTTTTCCCGATATATAATCATCCAGACGACGCATGCAGTCTTCTGTGCGTCATTCCGCACAGAAGTCACTTTTGAAAATAAAACATCTTTTGACTGATAATCAATAAAAAAAGAAAATTCAAACGTTCTGTGTGGCCCGGTACGTAATGGCCCGTGGCCCGTTACCGGGTTGTGACCCGGTGGTTGGGACTGCTGGTCTAAGTGATTTAGAGTATGTAGGCCTAAAACCCCTTTTTAAAGGGGCTTGTGATAAGGTATTGTAAATTATTTAGTTCTTGTTATATGAAAAATGCAACTATGACCTGGATAACATTGAAAGAAAAGAAGAGAAAGGATTCCCTTATCAGTCCCACAAGGGGAAATTTGTTCTCTGCATTTTTGACCCAACCTATTGTATAGGAGCAGTGAGCTGCCAACATATGGTGCTAGGGGAGCAGTTAGGGGTTAAGTGTCTTGCTCAAGGACATCTCGACATGCTGATGCAGGACCGGGGATCGATCCTGTAACCTTCCGATTGCCAGACGACCGCTCTACCCACTGAGCTATGCCGCCAGAATTGCAATTCTGTTATGCACACATCAGTCCTCTGGACAAGGATTTAATTTCTTTTCCTGTAGTCAGAGTTCTAACTTGACATTTGGTGCCTGGCTGGGAAATGAATAAACTTCTGGGTAAGGATCTTCAGGTCAGGTGAATAGGTGCCATAACCTCATGATGGGTCAAAGCTTGACTGATGGCCCAGTGGGACGCGGGCTCATATCCATGCCCTGCATCTGACTGCGGAGTTCAGAGTACAAAGACTTGGCCAGACTGCAATGAATTCCTGTCCTCTCCATGGAACATCATGGAGAACAAGAGAGGTCCATTTTTATGTCACAATTAGACCTCACATTGAGAGGGAGTCAACACGGACCTGGATATAACATAGGATATAAATTAAGGGCCTTCCTAACCCGGAATAAATCCACAGCATCTGGCTTGTCATTTCTGACAAGAGTGCGCTATACCGTTGAACTACGACATCCTCCCACATGTGTCACATATCATGAGAAAACAATGACTATAGACTATGTGTCCGTGAAAAATATGACCAAATGTATTCTGTTTGCTTCCAGTTCCTATTTGGCAATGTCTGCCCCTTCTAACCGCAGAAAAACCAAAACGCTTTCCAAACAATAAATGAAGAGGGGTCAGTGTTGAGGTCATCAGGTCCCCAGGTTGGATACTCTATGCTCACACCCTTGAGCAGGAGCCAGACTTGAAATAATGGCCCTACGGGAGAGTCAACACTTTACATCATGAAACTGACCAGATATCGGGGATCACGTGACCCATCGGCAGGGATGCCCACATAGTTTTTGGCTCTGCTCTAATAGTCTGGTTTTTTCAATAATCCTCTCATATACTTCGAATAGTTCAAAATTATTTTCCATATAAATCCTTCCACAAACAAAGATGAAGGGATGATGAATTATCACCTTTGAAGAAAACATTCAAGGATTCTTTCATCTCCAAGGAAGAGCTTGAGGCAGCTATTTCTAATGGCATAAAGCTAACGCTCCACGAACAACAACGTGGTTGAGATGCAGAAATAACCTCGGCTGTCAGGGAAGCGGTGGACACTATGCTTGTCCCGGCTTAACGTGATTTACGAACTGAAATTCAAAAGACAAAGGAATCTATCAAAGAAATAGGCATGGAACTTGAAAATGTAGCCAAATCTACTAAAAGGGCCCAAGACCGATTGGACTCTGTTCAGGCAGCTGGACTAGAGGATAGGTGATCGGCCATCGAGCTAAAAGCACAGCTAGAACAGCTCACTACCAAGTTGACCGATCTGGAGGACCCAGGACGAAGGGATAACGTAATTGTTGGCTTACCAGAAGGAGTGGAGGGGTCGGATGTAATTGGCTACCTTAAGGATAACCTCCCCAAGTGGATCCCTCTATTGGTTGACTGAGACATTGACATTGAACGGGCACATCGTATATGATGGAGGAGAGGATAACTCCAACAATCCGTGCACCCTCCTCTTCAGATTACTGCGTTGGCAAGAAAGATCGGCTATCCTTAACGGGTCACGTCAAGTTTATCCAGTGTAGTACACTTTCAACGTGACCTCCTGCCGGTCTCAGACTGATCCGGCACCAACAGCTCGGACTCTCCTGTTCTTCGGATTACAGTCCAGCGACTACAGCAAAGAGAAAGAGCTTTAGTTCTGTCATGATGAAAGCTAAAGACATGGGTTTGGATCCATTCCTCATTTACCCTGTGTGGATTAAGCTGAATTGTCTCAATAAAGGCAAATCACCAGGCTTGGATGGTCTTCCACCGGAGCTCTATGTAGAACTTTGGGACATGGTGGGCATACTCATGCTTGATTTGTTCAATTTTGCGATCAAGAGTGGATCCTTCCATAGAGATAAAAAAACAGCACTCATCACATTTCTGTTGAAAAAGGGAAAAGATCCATTTGAATATTCTAGTTTTAGACCAGTATCCCTACTTACAAGTGATCTTAAGCTATAGGAAAGGAAAGGAAAGGATTCCCTTATCAGTCCCGCAAGGGGAAATTTGGATTTCTCTGCATTTTTGACCCAACCTATATTGTATAGGAGCAGTGAGCTGCCAACAAATGGCGCTCGGGGAGCAGTTAGGGGTTAAGTGTCTTGCTCAAGGACACCTCGACATGCAGGACCGGGAATCGAACCTGCAATCTTCCGATTGCCAGGCGACCGCTCTACTCACTGAGCTATGCCGCCCCTATATGCCTAAGTACTGGCACTGCGCCTTGAAAAAGTTATTCAATCTCCAGTCAATGAGGACCAAACAGTTTTCGTCAAGGGACACTATGCATCTGATAACATGATAAGGCTGCTACACATTATAGATATGGCAGGGACACGCCCAACTCCTTGTGTATTGTTCTCACTTGACACTGAGAAAGCCTTTGATAGGATAGAGTGGAAATATATGTGGGCAGTATTACGAAGTTTTGGCTTCAAACATAATTTTATAGCAATGATCAAGGCACTTTACCACTCACCTTTGGCAAGTATTCTAACAGGGGACATAATCTCATCTCCTTTTACCTTACAGCGTGGCACAAGACAGGGTTGTCCACTATCACCACTGTTAATTTCCCTTTCTCTGGAACCTTTAGCACAAGCAGTCTATGGCCTCCCACATGAAAATTGGTCATCAGAATCATATTATATCTCTATCTGCGGATGATATACTTTTTTCCTAGATAACTTAAACACCTCTGTCATTCCGGAATTCGATTATTACAGCAGCCTGTCAGGCTACAAAATCAATTGGACGAAGTCTGCACTTATGCATCCAAATAGCATATGCACAAATGCTCCTACCCCCTCCCCTATTCAGACCAAAATTTCATTTACAAAGCTGGGCATTACAATACCTAAAGATATGCATAAAATTAATTGAGACAATTTCAACACGATGCTAAGTAAAATAAGATCAGACATTCATAGGTGGAGGAATCGAAAGATCTCTCTTCTGGGTAGAATAAATACAGTTGAATTGAACATATTACCTAGTCTCAATGTCCTTTTCTTTATGTTACCACTCTGCCCCCCTACAAATTATTCAAAAGACATCCACGCCATGATCTCCAGTTTTATTTGGGAAGGGAGACGGCCTAGAATTCCTCTGACTACACTGCAGTGACCCAAACTGTTAGGTAGTTTGGCAGTACCAGACTTTTAAATTTACTATTGGTCTTTTCAGATCAGAGCTATCAGCACGTGGGTTGACCCGCAGTCTACCACTGCATAGAAATTGATTGAATCTGCTAAAATACTACGACGCAAGCTCCCAGATATTGTATTTTCTGGTGTATTAAACAGAACGATAAAAATAAATTTGAGCCTATGATTGCAAACTCGATACAGGTATGGAAGAAAGCAGATCGCTGGATGGGCGCCCCCTCGAAATTCTGTCAGAACACATCAC
The DNA here is from genome assembly GCA_900302585.1 of Regalecus glesne. Lineage (NCBI taxonomy): Eukaryota > Metazoa > Chordata > Actinopteri > Lampriformes > Regalecidae > Regalecus > Regalecus glesne. The sequence continues at coordinate 1,776 of OMLC01094336.1, read as the reverse complement.
TATGGCATAACCCGAGGTTATTATGTGGTAAAAAGCAATTTTATCAACCATCTTGCTCAGCACTTGGAGTGAATACATTGGGTGATATATATGACACTCAAGGTCTTTGTTCCATGCAAGTTTTAAGAACATGATTTTCTCTCTCTGTCATCTTATTTTGTTCACTTTGAACTAAGATCTGCCTTAAAAACATATGGAGTTCCCTGGAATTCTCCTCTCCCAATACATCCCATGATACAATGGATTGTACCATTATTGGGTAGATCCTCAGTCTTTTTAATATAAAGTTCACTGATACAGCACAGGGCCAGGGCTTTACCACTTGAATCCATATGGAACCGGGAAATTGGGAATATGAATATTACTTTAGATTGGGAGAGAATATGGGACAATTTAACTGTGACTTCTAAGAACCTAGCTCACCAACTAATTAATTTCAAAACCATACACAGACTTCCATCACACCACATAAAAGATTCCTCATGAAACTGCAAGTAAATAATAACTATCATATAGGGAACTCTACTACACCAGGAACATTCTTACACATGTTTTGGGATTGTCCTGTTATCTCTCAGTTTTGGAGTCATGTAAACTCAGCATTAGCAGATATACTTGATGTTTTTATGTTGCTCATCCTGCTTTTGATCTCCTTAATGACAATTCTGATATCCAGCTAAAGCAGATTCAGTTAAAGATGGTATTTGCAGGGTTTACCTCTGCAAAGAAAACAATTTTGATAATCTGGTTTACCCCGGATATGTGTATGAAATCATTGTGGATTCATAGCCTGGTTAACATTGTCAACATGGAACATACAACTGCGCGGCTAAATAAGGTGCGACCAGTGACTGTACAATCTTGAAACTCTTTCTCCTCCAAGATAATCTCTTGGGCTAGGGGCAAAAACAACTAGGCAATTTTGGTTGTGATTTACTGTACCTGCTGAACTATGACTGTTACTTTATGTACTGTCTTATCAACCTCACCAACATTTGTCTTTACTTTATTACCTTTATCAGGTTGCTTTGTATTTAGATATGTCTGTAACCCCCCACCCTGCCCCCCACAAAAAACAATAAAAAGGATGATCACAAAAATGAAACTGACCAGATATCAAAATACAGAGAAACAGTACAAGTTTCTTTATGTCTGGATGAGGACTAGGAGCCTCGGGTCAAGTCTCTATGTCTACTGATGGCTAATCCCTATGAAATTGTTTTCTTGTATAGGGAACATTTAAGTAACTCTAACCTTCTCAGAGTGGTCTATGTTCAAAGCTTCCATTACCGAAGCTGCAACTGTGAGCTGTGGTCTCAAGGTCATAGGTGCCTCAAGGGGTGGTAGCCCACAAACACCCTGGTGGACACCAGCAGTTAGAGAAGCTGTTCGACTGAAGAAGGAGGCCTTCTGGGAGAAGTTATCCCAGGAGACTCCAGAGACAGTTGCAAGGTACAAAGAGGCCTGAAGGACGGCAGCCTCAGTAGTGAAAGAGGCAAAGCAGCGAGTGTGGGAGGAGTTCGGGGAAGCCATGGAGAAGGACTTTAGGTCAGCACCAAAGAGCTTCTGGAGAACCGTCCGGCACCTCAGGAGGGGAGAACGGGGAACTGTCCAAGCTGTTTATAGTAAGGATGGGACACTGTTGAGCTCAACTGAGGAGGTAATGGGACGATGGAAGGAACACTTTGAGGAACTCCTGAACCCAACTAACCCACCCTCTAGGATAGAGACAGAGCTGGAGGATGATGGAGGATCAACATCAATTTCCCTGGAGGA
>OMLC01094335.1:0-16190 GCA_900302585.1 Regalecus glesne | reverse complement strand
TAGATACACTGTCTTTTTAACATGGCAACTCCTTTACGAAGTGCAATATGATAAACTTGTCAGGGTTCTTCTGATCATGTTTAGTGTACTAAATCTTACTGCAGGCTGAGTCTCTTGCTTCCTCTCTTTGTCAAAAAAGCACATGTTTTTCCTAAAAATCCTGCAGCTCTCAGTAAATATATACTTATACAGCCATTCAGTCTGCTCCTATACAATAGGATGGGTTAAAAGCAGAGGACATGTTTCACTGTAGAAACACATTGACCAAAAAAGGGGCTTTCCTTTCCTTTAAAACAAGAAGGGCCACACATGAATTGAGAAGTGTCTTGATGCATGCTCAATAATCCAGGAAAGGGAATCACAAAGAAGTTCAACTAGACCAGAAGTTTATTTAGAAACTGAAGAAGTCACCTGGTGAGTGACGAAACGTTTCTTAATAAACTTCTGATCCAGTTGAACAGATTCACCTCTTTTTGTGATTTATTTAGAAATGTTTCATCACTCAAACAGGTGACTCCTTCAGTCTGAGCTGACTCCAAGGATCCCCACCCTTATAAACAAAACATCGATACCACATGTTTTTTCCCCTAAGATAAGAAAGGAATATCTTATCTTATCTTAGGGGAAAAAACGGATTTCCTTATCAGTCCCGCAAGGGGAAATTTGGATTTATCTGCATTTTAACCGATCCTATTGTGTAGGATCAGTGAGTTGCCAACATATGGCACTTGGGGAGCAGTTTGGGGTTCAGCGTCTTACTCAAGGACACCTCGACATGCTTTCTGCAGGACCGGGGATCAATCCTGTAACCCTCTGATTACCGGTTGACCACTCTAGCCACTGAGCTATGTGTGATAGTTCTCTCATTTAAAAATAAAACAAGAATACATCATTCTGGTTGACCGGTAAATTCAATTAACCGGAGCCTTGATTAAGGCCTGTGCATAGTGACTAAAATTAATTGTGGCTTTGGGGATTATAATCTCCGTTCGAGAATATCAAAAATAGGCTTCAGCTCTCCTCAACTTACCGATAGTCGTTTGCCTCTTCTCTCCTACAGACATGTTAAACACATCCGCCTGGTTTCCTGTATCAGGCTTGTAGTGCGTTTCAATATCGATGGAGAACTTCTCAACGAAGGGACAAGTGTACCTGAGGGGTAAAGGACAGTAGAATATATGTTAGTGCTACTAAAAATATCTAACACAGACCGAGACCACCGGTCCTTACAGTGAAAGAAAAAGCACTTGCGATTCAAGACTAAGATACAGACGAACATCTGCTTTAATTTCAAAGGCCCTATGCCTATATTTTATGCTCAGTGGCTGAAGACCAAAACTTTTAATGAGAGGAGTGACACCACGCACCCCGCCCCTTGCTCTCACACTGCACAGGGTAGGAGATGTGTGAGCGATGCCAATCTGTGCACCTGCATCATTCACGACAAAGCTTTCACTGGTTAGATAAGTGTGTCATCAGGCACTTCAAGTCTATCAATATCCGGACAGTATAGTAAGGGGCTCAATATTTTCCAGCGATTTGTTGTCAAATCCAAGAGAGACAAACAGGTTGACACCCTGTTTGGCAGGATGTCAGCCTGATGTTGGGCTGAAAGACCAAATTTAAACTATGTTAACATAAGTTAAATTTGGTCTTTCTTGCCCCTGCATGGCTGACGTGGAGACTTCAATTCATACACTTGTTTCATCCAGATTCAAATACTGCAATGTTCTATTCTGCCACATGCTTGCACCAAAAGTCTTCAGATGGTTTAAAATACTCCAGCCAGAATCCTAACTAAAACTAGATAAATTGACAATTTTACTTTGCCTCCTTTCTTTGGTTTCCTATCCATGTTAGTTCAGAGTCCAAAGCGCTTCTTCTGACTTGTAAAATCCTAAATTGGCTAGCCCCATCATAGCCATCTGATCTCATTAAACTGTACATACCATCTCGAGCTCTCTGCTCTCAAAATAAAGAGCCCCTCTGTGTACCAAAAATTAAAAATAAGTCAGGTTGTGGCAGGGGCTTTTCCTATCAGGCCCCTTTCTTATGGAATAACCTGCCTGCTGCCATCAGACAATCAGTCTGTTGATTCCTTTAATCTGAATTTAAATGTCATATTTTAATACCTATGATGAGCTGCCTTTAAATTGAGTGCTTTACAACCTGTACAACATGACGGCTTGATTTCTATCTCTTCTGCTGAGAAGCACAAAAAAGAGGTGAATCGGTTCAACTGGATCAGAAGTTTATTCAGAAACGTTTTGTCACTCAAACAGGTGACTTCTTCAGTCTGAGGTGACTCCAAGCAACCCCCTCCCGTTATAAACAGTACATTGATACCACAAAGCAATAGGCTGGTTTCATATGCAAGTTGGGTGATCAACTGCACATTCAGGGGCAATGAGCACCATTCACAAAGGATTGGGGAATATTTGCAATCACGGCATTGTAAGACGCCGACAGATGTACTCTCAGGCCACCACCCCTATTCAATGATGGCCATTCCCTCTTGACGTAAATGGCCTCTTTAACCCCCTTTATAACCAGCGTTCCTCCCTATCAAGGATGTGAACATCATCATCCTTGAATGAGTGGCCACTGTTTGTAGTCTTACAATGTCATGATCGCAAATATTCCCCAATCCTTTGTTAAATGGTGCTCATTATCACTGAATGTGCTGTTGATCACCCAACTTGCATATGAACCCAGCCTATTGTGTGGTATTGATGTATCGTTTATAAGGGGGGATGTTCGCAGTCTGGCCAGACTGAAGATGTCACCTGTTTGAGTGAGGACACATTTCTGAATGAACTTGTGATTCAGTTGAACCGATTCACCTCTTTTTTGTGATTCCCTTACCTGGATCATTGAGGATGCATCAAGACATTCCGCTGAGAGGATTATAGAATATAGATTACAGACTATTGCAAACTGTTCAATTCTCTCACACATCGTCCCTCTTCTCTCTTTGAATATTATCCTCTCCTTTCTCTTCTCCTGCATATGTGAATGATGTGGTATATCTCCCTTAGATGTATATGTAGTCTTTCCTCCTCACAGGTCTCCATGGTGACAATGAATGACCCCTGGATAGTGTTTGACATCAATCTCATCACATTCTTTGTATATCTTCTAAATCAATTAAAAATGTCTTATTCTTTCAATGTAATATCCTCCTCTCTCCCCGATGTGTGACTAATATATTTTCTTGTCTCTTCTACATATATGAATGGTGTGATGCCCCATGTGGATGTGTATTCTATCCTCCTGCCAGGTTTGCATGGTAATAGTCAGTCACATGGGTCAGGTCATAGGCTGTTCTGATGGCATCTGGGCATTGCGTGGCATCCTCCTCATTATGTTCTTCATCTCTCTTATGATTCCATTATATTTCTGTTTTATATTCCTCTTTCAATCTTGTGATCTATCATTTGTCTATACTCAAGATCCATTCCATGTCTATCTTTGGAGAGATCCCTTGTCAGTTGATCTCCCTGAGATTTTCTCCTATTTTTTCTCCCTGTTAAAGGGGTTTTTAGGGTGTTGATCGTTATCTGATGAGAGGGTTTAAGGAAAGCACACTGTTTTGTTGTAAACCTATTGAGTAAAATTTGTATTTAGTGATATTGGGCTATACAAAAAACATTGACTTGACACCAAAGAAATGGAGGGCCATCAGCATCTGATAGCCCAGGGAAGATGCTGGGTGAATGTTTCCCTTTGATGGTTTATTTAATAATATTCTGACATCTGTGTTGACACTTTGGTTGGCTTTTAACAAAAGGACAGCAAATTATTTCCAAGAGCAGGAAGTTGACTTAGAATTCCCAGTAACCTCTCTATGGTGGTAAATTTCGATTTTGCATGAGCTATGAAAGTTTAGTTCAGTTGTGATCACATTTTTCTGTTTTTTTGAACCTTTTTAGTCCTTGGTAAAGTTAGTCTTACTTTTCATTTTTCCAGGATTATGGGAAAAACACATGAAAAAAATTCCATAAGTTATCACAATGCACAATGCGTATGAACAAAGACAAACACTGCAATGAACAAAAAATAAGCATGATGTCCCTCCCACTGAACACGTTTAACGACCAATTAGAGAAACTGTTCCAAAAGTAGAATACGTATATAACATTTAGTGTGATTAAGTACTGTCCAAGTGTCTTTCATTACATGAAGGTGTGAGGAGAAGGCATTCTAGAGGAAGAAATATCACCTGGTGCGGGTGTAGGGGTAGGCGTTCCAGGATTCTTCCTCAACTCTCAGTGCTGCTTTGGGCAAAATGGAGCGAAACCAACTGGGAATGTGCATGCCAATGTGGTAGACCTTGTGGGTATATTGGCCTGTCCCACCTGGTCCATCTGTGTAAGGCTTATTCTCTAGAATCTCCACCCCGCTACCTTCACCACAGGTCTCCTCTCTACTCTTTTTCTGTGAGGGGAAAAGGCAAAAATTAAAAGCAGCATGTAGACAATGTGTGCATGTGCAAATAAGAGGGTCCTGGGTTCGAACACCAGGCCTCCCCAGGTCTTCTCTGTGTGGAGTTTGCATGTTCTTCCCTGTATCTGTGCGAGTTTCCTCCGGGTGCTCCAGTTCCCTCCCACCATCAAAAAGACATGCATGTTAGGATTAATACTCTAGCCTGTGCCCTTGACCAAGGCAATGGAAAGAGAACTGGAGTGGGTCCCTGGGTGCTGCCGCTGCCCACTGCTCCAACACAATTGGATAGTTTAAATGCAGAGAACAAATTTCATTGTAACAATGACAAAATGAAATAGCTTTCTTCTTCTTCAGGAAGATAGAGAACAAACTTCTCCTTGCTGTTGAACAGAGCCATTTTAAGTTGTTAATAGTTTTGTTTCAAACTAGAAAAATCTACTGGAGTAAAAAGTGGACATGGAATATTTTAAAATAATAAATTAGTCTGATACAGTATGGCACAACTAGGAGAATAAACACAAGTTGTTGTGTGCAAAATAATGGCTTCTTAAAGGCTCATCAACCATGATTTATAAATCCAGAAGCCCCCAAACCAGTTCAGAGAGCCACACCTTTCCCATATTTACGTTCCAGGTAGATACATGATGAGAATCAGGGTGGACACTGCAGCTGTCATTGTCTATATCAATAGCTGAGTAACTCATGTGTGCAAAGGCAGGAGCTAGTGGCGTTGCAAGAGGGATTATTTGTGTTCATCATGAAATCAGAATAAACAGAATCAAACCAGAGCCCATGCGCTGAGAATATTGAAAATAGAGAGAGAGGAGGGCAGGGACTGCATTTTCATACATGTCAAATATTACAATACTTGCAAAAGCACAAACTTTCCCTTTACAGTTTACCAAGGTTGCTTTTAAATCCTGCTCAATGGCCAAGCCTTTTCAAATTCAACAGGAACTGTATATGATTCTGACGTAGCATTTATTGCAGGCTTTTCATTAGAGGCAAATTTCTGCAGTCTGTCCAGATGGGAGTGGCAACACAGGCGAGCCAGTGAATCAGTGACGTGGGGAGAAAGGGCCATGAGGCAACCAGCCCTCCAGGCCTCCGGACCTCATTAGCTCTGACAGGTCATTCATTAGCCCCCGCCCTGCTCTCAACAACCAAGATCAGACTCCATGACAGAGCACAGACACCAAAGCACCATCAGATATGCTTAACACACAGCATACAAAAAACAGAGCAGCTCAGCACTGAAAAATATCATAAAGTAATTGCATGCAGTTTGCAGAAAACGCTACGCATACGTAAACAGTAAAAATGTAGGTAGCTATGTGACTATGCAAAAATACAATTTAAATATAACACACAAAGTATGTGCATATATAAATCCTTAGAGCTGCAGAGAGCTGCCTGGCCTGTGATCCTATGAATAAAGATTTGAAAATTCACATGTAAATCCAAAATATTACAAAAGTGTTCAGCAACCAAATCAGAAATAAGAATGAGGAAGAAACCGCCCACACACTGCCTTTAAGTTCTTATACTAAGCACCAATGGTCAATGCCAATTCTCTCCCACTTCCAAAGAGGCCTGATTTTCTACAGTTCACCAGAGAAAAGAGTGTGAAACACCAGACAAGTCTCAGCCATTCCCTTAGGGGGAAGTGAAGAAATAGACTGAAAAGGGTTATCAAGATCTAAAATAAAATTACTGTGTTAGAGAATCTTAATGAAACCCTTTACCGGGCATGCTGGTTCATTTGTACACAACTGGAAACCTTTCCAGATGGGAAGAGCTGGAAACAAGAAAAGGGCAGCAAGTATTTCGGTGAGTCTTAGAGAACAGGGTGTGTTCATTGTGGCCCTCTGTACATGTGGTGTAAAGAAGGACTATTTGGTATTTGCTGTAATTCAAAAGATCTCCCTTGATTCTGCATTAAAAAGCCTGCAATGTCATGGTTTTAAGCCCTGCTCACAACCTCTGTCACATGACATTCTCTCTTCCCATCCTGCTTTTCCTGTCACTCTTAACTGTGATGTCAAAGGCACCAAAGTGACCTCAAAATATATAAATCCATAAAAAACAATCTCAGTAAGAGGCTACTTTCTTTAGATACAATTGCTCTGACAGGATAGGTGTCATATCCTGATATTTCCCCTCACCATCAATTTAGTGAAGCATGTTTCCTGTTGAGGTTCTGCCTTTCACTTAACTCTCCAGAGCACTTAATCAGCATGTAATAGATGTGTGTGTGTGTGTTCATAAGAGAAATACTTTCTTATAAAATATATTTTACATTCCACATTGCTTTACTAGCCATAGAAAATCCCATAAATGTAATAATGAATATAAAATTAGCTAAGCATTCTAAGGGCCAAAGAAGGTAAGAAGGAATGGATTGCATTCTGTCGGCATTGGGCGTTGGCTCCTTAAGTGCAGATATGGCCAGGTTGTCCTTAGGCCCTGACTTCATCCATCAGGCTTATACTGGGGATGGATCACAGGCAGGCATGACTGCATGCTACAGTTGCCCTGGTAACATACAGTGATGAAAAGTGGGTATCCACACCAGCAAAAACCTTGTTTCCTTTCACTTCAGAATATAGCTTTCTCTCTTCCACTCCCACTCTAATTTCTTCCCCTCCCTCCTTTGCAGTTTGTCTTTTTATCCTGTTTCCTCTTCTCATTCACTCCCTCTCTCAAACAAAACCTGACCACTGGCACGCTGCTGATGTCACAGTTGCCATAGCAACGGAAAGCTCACAGCAAAGAGCCTGCGGAGGGGGTTAGGTCAGGGGGAAAGGTAACTATGGGTCACTAATGAAAGATTTCTCTTGCTATGCTTCTGTTTGCTTGCCTCAGAGTGCACATGATAAAAATCCTTGTTTTCTAGACCAGTTCATCAAGTAAACAGCTGCAGATGGTTGCATTAGCCCCATTATTCATTGTATAATAATTTCCCTGACAAGTTTAACGTGGGTCACATGGAGGACTGGGGAGCTGAATGTAGGAGACACAGCACGCGTTTGCAACATCCTAAGTTTAAAGTTGGCCAACAACCACAGATGTTGTTCCTTTGTCCTGAAGTCCCAATAAGGCAATGAAGCAAAAGAGTAAAAAACAAACAAAACAAAACAAAAACAAGCAAGAAATATTTACAGCACTGAAACTAGCTTTTGTTTATTATGTTGACTAGATATGGCTGTTTGCTTAGGGGCTTGTCCACTAAGTCATGTTCCAAACAATTCACAGGGATGAAACTCAGTTGGGTTAGCTGTCTGTGTAATAAGTAAACCAAGAGGATAAGACAAAACCAAACAATTACAACAGACAAAACAAAATGCCGAAACCCTTCCAACAGAGCGTTACAGTCAAGGTTGTGGTCTTATGTAATCTCCCAAGAAAATTACTTACATTGGTGCTGACAAGGGGGGGGCATGTTGGTAAGATTAATCAAGCACAGTGCTTTTTATGGTATTCCTTTTATAACGGACACAACAAGAGTGACCCTTTGTGGCCATGAGGTAATACAGGTGAAGAAAGGCCTGGGTTTGGTTGGTGTGCAGACCTAATATCAAAGATCATTTTTCACTGTCCACCTGCATGCATGCATATTTATTTAGATGGCAATATCCTAATGGTTAGATGAGGGCTGGACAAATCGACTTGTGATTGTGGTGCCGTTTGAATCTTGTATGTAAAAAAGATGAAGCACGCTCCCATAATGGCTCATGGCAAGGAGCCTCTGAGCAAGACTAAAAACACTGAGGAGCTCAAAGCTATAAATGTCTAGAAATGAATGAGTATGGGGCAGAGTGTGCAGAAAAATGACACAAATGCTTAGAAAATCTCACCCAGGTAAACAAAGGATAAAACGCCACATTAACATATCTGAATAATTGTTCGGTTCAGAGTGCCTGTTCTGCTTTGAGTCAATGGTAAATGCTAACACAGGTTTCCTTTTTAGCTTACCAGCTTTAGCTGTGAACCAAGAAGTGATATACAGAATTTTAGTTGAATTTTAGTTATTTTATTTTATGAGAACACTTCACCCCTATCACTGCAAACACAAGCTAGATCAAATTCAGCAAAGCCTTAACCTAATAAATCAAGCTTCTAACCTCAACTGGTACTCCTTAAAAAGAAGCTTTTGCAACAATTTAAAACTACTACTCAAAAAAACATGCTGGCAAACTAAAGATATTAAATCCCAATCCAGTGTTGACTGCTTACTGTTATACGTTAAACTCAATAATGCAGCTCGCAAAATGATACATTTGGACAAAATATGCAACTAAATACATCAAATACTGTGTTGCTATATCTAAATAAGCCTCAGTGATTGGTTCATGTAAATCCTGTGTGTTGTGTAATGCACATCTGAGAGCACAACGTGATAAAAAATATGTTGCCACATATACAGTAGCATTACAATTAACCAACAAGCTTATCCTGGCTTTTCTGAAGCCATATCTGCAGTGTCTATATTAATCGACTAGACACATGCCCACATAAATGGCCAATGATGGATGAATCAGCAGCTGTAAACAAATCACCAGCAAACAAACGTGGTTCTAAAATAACACTGACTTCTAAATATGCAAAAATGTCTCATAATTGTTTCACTATGCTGAGTACAATGCGAACATTTGTTGACTTCTGCTGAGGTAATTTGAATGACCTCTGCAGGGTGCTGTGTGAAACAGATGAATGCTAGAGTAAAGGCACTTTAGAGTTGACATTATCTGCTGGGGAATTAAATGTTCGATACTAAGAAATCTGGCAGTGTCAAAAATACCTGCATTTCAATAGTAATGAAATATCCTTTCTTGATCCTATGGGTGCATCAAGTGATACTCATATCATTGCATCCTCTAAATACAAGGTGATTATCAATTAGTAAATATCAGCTCTTCCATTGAGATTAACTTGATAACTGTGGGATTAAATTGATATAATCTGGACACCTTTCCAACAAAATAGTTCCTGTGTGCTATGAGACCAGGGTACCTACCCCGTGGGTGGTAACAGCCTATTTCAGAAAATTAAAGTACATAATCTATCGGGACACAAGCTTCCATTGTTCCTTCAATCCAGCCATGAACTCCTCGTGACCAATTACCTCATGGATAAAGGACGTTTTACTGCAAATGGAAAATACATGTGCTTGGAAATCCCCCAACATTATCAACACAATTTTCCCCATATTTTAAGGTTTTATTTCCCCTTGTATCACTGTTGTATTACACAACACATAGCTGTTGTCAACATGATGAGGCTGTTCTGCTGCTGCTGCCTACTTTGCTGTATAGCCTCACCTGGATCATATAGAGCTGGGCAATGCGGTATTCTTCCACACTCATGGGCATGGGGATCCGGTACTCCTTGATCAACATGGTGAAGCTTGGATGGGGGCTGGATGGGGCAGGAGTGGGAAAAGACTCACAAGGGAAGGGGCAAAGGAAGGGGATGAGAAGAAAGGAGAAGGAAAGGGAACAAGAGGGATTCGGGGGATGGAGGCTCCTGCAGGTGACTTGTCAACTCACAAGCTCAAGTCCTCATTGACGATGCCTATGGGGAAGAGAATGGGTTATTTAGAAGCATGAATTGAGTACGATGTAAGTCAGTATACAGCAAAAAAACATGCATAGCATTAGTTATTTGGAATAGCCACAAGACACTAATTATGGCTCTGGGAAAAATTGATACATAGGCCCACAGATACTGATACCAATTATCTTTCAACAACCATCACTCTGACTCAAAAGCAGAAAAAAAATAAGAAAATTCTTCCACAACAAGATCAGTCACCACAAACAAAATGTCAGCAGAGAATTCTAAAGCAGAGTATCCTCAGATGCTGTGAAATTCCTCAACAGATAACAGTGGATAAAAATTCAATTTTATGGCTCACACCCAGTTAAAGATAAGAGCCCAGATGGAGCATCTTTCTGGACATATGCTGCTCATGGTTATTTCATATCCCAGGAACAGAATCAGTGTTGTGGCTCCATATCAGCATCTCGGATCCCAGTAAGGCCCCCACTACAATAGAGGTGGGTTCTTATACACAGGCCAGGGCTTAGAGGAGGTGGAGCCCACACCTGACCTGAGTGTGGAGAATACTATGGGTCAACCAGCAATCCCAACACTCCCCCTCCTTCTCCCAAAACCTTTAGCCCATCACATGGAGGGGGCTCACCCAGAGTAAGAAGGATTACTCCTGTACGGCGTTAGGGATCCTTACATAACCCGAGACTGTTGTGAATTCTTACAGCTTCGCAAATAGAATTTCTCAGAATAACACATATGGGATGTTTTCAAACTATTGAGCGAGTAGATGTAGGTGTGGGCTATAGATAAACAGTGTGTGGGTAATGCGAGTTGCAGAGCACTTCTTTGACACCCAAGGAAAGAATAGCTCCTGAAAGCCAAATAATGTTAAAATAGGGAGATCATGACTGTTATACACAAGAGATTCCTTCCAAAAACAAGACCATCAACCAGCTGAACAAAAACAATACGCATAAAAACAGTATTTTACTTTCTCAATCATAACAACCATATAATTTTGAGTGTATATATACTTTTTTAAAAATGCTAAAAAAAATAGACTGGGTTTGAGAGGTCTGTCCCAACTGTTGCTAGAGTCTTTAGTGTCTTAGATTTCACTGGTCAAGCCACAGCATCCTTCAGCTTATTCCTTTTCCAGAGGCTTATTCTGAAGGAGGAAAAATGTTGCAAACCTGGCAGTGGCTGCTCTTGGTCATCCACTTGTGCTTACACAGCATTGCATAACCCCCCAATCATCCTGCATTCTTCTCTGGCACTGAGCCATCCCATCTAATCAGGCTAATCACAAGAATTTTCCTGCTGCGTCACTCATGCAACCAACAAGGGCCAGCTTTTTTTGGAGAGGGTGGCAGCTTTTTGGTGAAAGATCCACAACCTATCAAAATCTCATCCACATCTCATCCACGACATGCGGTATTTCTGTTCTGATGCAAGTAGTCTAACTGAGGCACCACTGCCACTGGGCCAGCTTCAGGGCCATCCACCTTCCCAGTTGTGGAAGTTTGCTATAGAAGCAAGTGATTTGCTTGAAAATTGAAATTCGAGTTGAAAGACTGGTAACATCTTATTCTTCTCTCTATTCCCTTTTCTTCAAAACATCTGATAGCTTGTTTGTTCTACGCCAAACATCCCATTGATTAAAAAAACAGAGCAGAACATCAGGTTCCACTTAAGATAACCCAACCCATGGGAAAGGCTGAGATAAAACTATGCTAACGGAGAGACTTTGAGATGAGGACTGGAAACTAGAGACTGAGAGGATCCTATAGGTTGGACCTAAGTTTTAGGCGGAAAGGCAACAGTGCTCTCCCTTTTTCCGATGTTAAACAGCACCATCTTCTTGAATAATGGTATATGGCTTACTATTGATGCTAAAACAGCCCTTTGAGAGAGAGAGGCCCATTTTACATGTCATGATTAGTCCCCACGTTTGGGGGGTGGACCCCGACCTTACATGGAGCTTATGGAATTAAGGCTGGATGCCCTTCCTGACACCCTGTGATGGATTAGAGCCCACAGCCTATGGCTCATCTGTTACTGAAGTGATCACACTTGCCACTGAGCTACTGCAGCCTTGTAAAATGGCCCTTTGAGGCTTTTTGAATACATTTCCTTTGTTAACTTCTCTGCACCGTCATGGAAGTAATGCAATCTGACATAGCCTACACGTTTACAGTAGGGCCGGGCATTAACTACATAATATTGTTTATTGTTTCTCAGTGGTATTGTATCAGAATGAAATTTGGATACTGTCATATTGTGATTTACTGTTTTCTTTTGTTAACGATAATGACAGTCTTACTGAAAAATTCTTATGGAATGAAAAAAGTCTTGGTTTTAGCTGATAAGTTCCCTTACCAAACAATCCAATGGGGGGAACCTCGGCCGGATTCCTAAACAGGGTGTGTGTATGTGCGCATGTGTGTGTGTGTGTGTGCGTGTCTGTGTGTGTCCATCCATCATCAACTCCTTATCCAGTGTTGCCGTCGGAGGTAGCAGATTTCCGCCTAGGAACTCCAAGCTTTCCTTTCCCTTGCAACATCCACTAGCTCTGATTGGGGGATCTCAAGGCGTTCCCAGGTCAGTGTGGAGATATAATCCCTCCATCTGGTCCTCGGTCTACCCCGTGGCCTTCTCCCAGCTGGACGTGCCTGAACAACCTCATTAGGGAGGCGACCAGGTGGCATCCTTATAGATACTGAACCACCTCAACTGGCTCCGTTCTATTTGGAGAAGCAGCGGCTCTACTCACTCAACCCATCTTAGCCTCTTGTATCCACAATCTTGTTCTTTCAGTCATGACCCAGCTTTCATGGCCATAGGAGAGAGTGGTCACAAACGTTGACCGGTAGATTGAAAGCTTTGCCTTCTGGCTCAGCTCTCTCTTGGAAACGATGGTTTGGTAAAGTGAGCACAATACTGCTCCAGAAGCTCCAATTCTCCGGTCCAAGTCATGCTCCATTTTCCCCTCACATAAGAACAAGACCCCCAGATACTTGAACTCCCTCACTTGGGGTAAGGACTTATTTCCTACTTGGATTGGACAATTCTCTGGTTTCCTGCCTAGAGCTGTGGTCTCAGATTTAGAGGTGCTGATCCTCATCCCAGCTGCTTCGCACTTGGCTGTGAACTGATCCAGTTAGTGTTGGAAGTCAGAGACTGATGATGTGATCAGAACTACATCAGCTGAAAAAAAGCAGTGACGTCCAGAGTAATGCCTTGTCCCCTATTCTGTTTGTGATATCCATGGACAGGATGTCAAGGTGTAGTCATGGAAGAGAAAGGTTGCAAATCGGTGGATTTAGGATTGCATCACTGCTTTTGTAGATGATGTGGTTCTGATGGCATCATCGGTCTGTGACCTTCAACACTCACTGTATCATGTTGTAGCCAAGTGTGAAGCAGCTGGGATGAGGATCAGCACCCCTAAATCTGAGACCATGATTCTAACCAAGAAACCAAAGAATTGTCAATCCGAGAAGGGAACAAGTAATTTGTTCTTGTTCTCAAGTGAGGGGAAGACGGAGAATTGAGAATTGGAGATGGACCGGAGGATTGGAGCTGCTCGAGGGGTATTGCAGTTGCCTACCAAACTGTTGTTACCAAGAGAGAGATGAGCCAGAAGGCAAAGTACTCGATCTACTGGTCTATGTTTGTTACTACTCTGAGGAGTAGGAACAAACTCAGGAGAGTGTCTGGTCTCTCCTTTAGAGATAGAGTGAGAGGTTTAGTCATCTGTGAGGAACTCGGTGTAGAGCCGCAGATCCTTTGAGTTGAAAGGAGCCAGTTGAGGTGATTCAGTCATCTAATAACGATGACACCTGGTTGCCGCCCAAATGAGAGTTCCAGGCCCATCTAGCTGGGAGGAAGTTGCGGGGTAGACTAAGGACCAGGTGGAGGGATTATATCTCTACACTGGTATGGGAACACCTCGAGATCCCCCAGTCAGAGCTAGCTTTGGGAAATAATGAACCAGATCTCACAGGTTTGATCTCACCATGGGGCATTGAGAAGGGCATTTTGCCTTAATCTCCCATTGTACATTAAGTATGTGTCCAATCCCACAATTTTGGAGCCTAATGATTCATCCATCGATCCATCCTGGACCATTTACCTGAAGTCGGGTTGCGGGGGTGAACTGGAGCCCATCTTAGTTCTCATTGGGTGAAAGGCGGAGATGCACCCTTAAAGGGTTGCCAGTCTATCACAGGACATATCAATTGGGGGAACACTGTCTTGCTCAAGGAAACTTCGACATGCTTCTCTACAGATGTGGGCGTCAAATCTACAGCCTTCTGATTGCCAGATGACCACTCTACCCACTCAGCCATGCTCCCCCCTAGAGCAGGGGTCACCAACGCGGTGCCCGCGGGCACCAGGTCACCCGTAAGGACCAGATGAGTCGCCCGCTGGGCTGTTCTAAAAATAGCTCCAATAGCAGCACTTACCAGTGAGCTGCCAGTATTGTGCGCATGACCAAAACGTGGCGTTCGTTGCGCTCTTACAAACAAGCTAACGTTAGCGGACGCAGTGAATATGAGGAGAAGAGTTACCCCAAAAAATGTCAGAAAAAGAAAGAAAACAGATCATTCTCACGACGAATGGGAGGTAGAGTTTTTTTTTACCACTGTGAAAGGATCCTGCGTGTGTTTCATTTGCGGGGCAACTGTGGCAATAGCAAAGCGGCACAATGTGGTGAGACATTTCACTACGTGTCACACATGCTACCATGCTAACTACCCACCGGGCAGCGCACTGCACGCAGAAAAAGCCCGCGAGTTGAAGGCAGCTTTGTGCAAACAGCAGTCTTTTTTCACTAGACCGGTTAAAAACTCCCAAAAAGCAACCGAAGCCTCGCTTAGAGCTACGCAATTCTTGATGAAGAGAAAGAAGGCAAAAGAAGAACTTCTGACACTACTGCCCCTGAAGACAACTACGAGGGGAGTTGACATTTATAACGCAGTGAAGGAGTTTTTGGTGGAAAAAAAGGTGCCGCTGGAAAAGCTGGTATCAGTGACTACGGATGGGGCTCCTGCTATGATCGGCCGACACACAGGATTCGTTGCTCACTGTAAAGCTGACCCAGAGTTCCCAAACTTTCTGCAGTACCACTGCATCATACACCAGCAGGCCTTATGTACAAAAGTGATTTACTTTGAGCACGTAATGACTCCCGTCGTAAAGATCATAAACCGTATCCGCACCAGAGTTAAACAGCACAGAAGATTCAAGGTACTTTTGGATGAGCTGTCAGCTGAATATGGTGACCTGCTACTACACACAGAAATCCGATGGCTCAGCAGGGGACGAATTTTGCAACGTTTGTCACTTTTGGGTGAAATCGAAAAGTTCAGGCAGTCCAGAGGTGAGGACACCGTGCTGCTGGAGGACACTGAGTGGGTACTTGACCTTGCATTTTTAACCGACATTACTGGAAAACTGAACAGTTTGAACTGTGGGCTGCAAGGCAAAGGTAAAACTGTCGCCGATATGATAAGTGCTTTCAATGTATTTAAAGCTAAGATGAACCTTTTCTCTGTGCATTTACAGGGGCAAAAGTGCTGCACTTTGCCTCTTGTGCAGATGGTGCTGAAAGACAATGCTTCTGCATCTGAGGCTTTTGACCATGTCGCAGAAAAGTACTCTCAGGTCATAAACAGAGTTGGGCAAGAGTTTGAGAACAGGTTTTGTGACCTGGATCAGCTTGAGCCATGTGTGTCGTTCATTTCTAATCCTTTCATGAACGTGGACATATCATACATTGCTGAGCAGTTAAGTGCAACATTCAGCCTGGATGCTGAACAGGTGGAGATTGAAATTGTAACACTGCAAAATGACCTCCACCTCAAAGCCCACCAGGCTGCACCAAACTTTTGGTGCCTTGTTGACACAGAAAAGTACAGTGGTGTATGTGCAGCAGCTATGAAGGTTGCAAGCCTGTTTGGTTCAACATATCTTTGTGAATCAGCCTTTTCTGACGTGAACTTCATCAAGAACAAGCACAGAACACGCCTCACTGAGGCACATCTGCAAGACTCACTCAGAGTTGCAGTGTCAAGTACACACCAGAGTACAACACACTAGTTAACAGCATGCAATGCCAGGCTTCCCACTAACTGACAAATAAACAGATAACAGATTTGGTGTCCAGTTCAAAGTGTGACATG